>CAJHQP010006709.1:0-36625 GCA_905132765.1 Moricandia arvensis | reverse complement strand
GTAACATAGAAAACCCACCCCCTCATACATTTGTTGATGTATTTAGGTACTGACTATTATCTAAAATATTTCACTAAAATCTTGATATATATTAGTACTTCAGTTTAAATTGGAGCTCGGTTTGTTTGGATCTAAAAAGTTTAGACTGAAATCAATTCGACCTTAGTTTTAGTTTGGTTTGTAATCAGTTTTGTTTGTGTTTGGTTCAGTCTTAGTTTAATTTAATTTGTGTTTGATTTGGTTTAGTTTCATTTTTATATATTTTCCAGTTCATCCGAATTCTTTTAATTTGTGTTTAGTTTGGTCAAAAATAATGTAATTGTGATAAAAATACATAAGGGCAATCGTTATACCTATTAAATTATCTATTTTATCATATTTAAATGTAAGCTAAACTTAAAAATAGAAAATAGTCAAAAATGTAGATTCAATACATTATATATTATTATTTTTTGAACATAAAAGTTATATATGATCCAAGTAGTTTTATTGTTTCTCGTTGAGTGTATATGTGTGTCATATTCAAAATATATTTATATATTGTTAATATGATAAAGTATATGAATATATGCGATTATATATTTAGTTCCTTAGGTTAAACCGTTAAATCATTTTAAATTTTAATGGATTAATACATTCATATAATCTAATTAAGTAAACACTTCGAATTGTTATTTTGGGGTTTAAACCAAACAAAAGTTTTTGGACATATATTTAGTTTAGTTTCGATTAGTTGGGATTTGATTGGGTAGATTTAATTTGGTTTAGTTCGTTTTTTGCCCACCCCTACTTACAAAGTCGAATATTTATTAATTTAATTTATTTTTACTTATACACTATTCTTCTATATTTAAAGTATGAATATAAAAACCAAAAGACATTAGACTCAAAATCTAGTCGTTGTGCGATTTTTATGTGATTTTCAATGTCCTTGCATAGATCAAGTCCTCTTTATTTATGGAACAATCCTCTCTCTTTTTTTTTTAATAAGTTGGTCTCTATTCTTTAAACATTTCTCTGTCAAATGGGTCGAGTTTACTATACTTAACGCCTTGTCGAGAGATGTTGAGGTCAAATCGGTAATCTCGAAATTAACAACAATCTATTTCATAAAGAAATAGTAATAAACAAGTTTTAACAAACTCGAAAATTTTCTGCAGAAAGCATTCAAAAGGCGGAATCATCAACGGAGGGCAGAAAAGGACAAGGGAAAGAAGAGAGAAACCCCTCAATCGCCCATGAGGCAACCCTTTCTCCTCTCTTTTCACTCCTCATCACCCTCTAATCAGGCCTCGTCGCCCCTACAACCATCTCTCTATTCCTTGTCGACTATAGCTTGGCCTCGTCGCCCTTCAAGCCTCTATCTACTTCTCGTCACCCTTCTTGCTTTGTCTCATCGCCCTTCAAGCCTCTTTCTACTCCTCATCTCCCTTCTAGCTTGGCCTCGTCTCCCTTCAATACATCTCTTTACTCCTCGTCCTCCCTTATAGCTTGGCCTTGTCGCCCTTCTAGTTTGGCCTCGTCACCCTTCTATTTTGGCTCGCCCTTGTAGCTTGGCCTCTTCACCGCTCAAGCCTCTCTTTACTCCTTGTCGCCCTTCTAGCTTGGCCCCCATCACCCTTTAAACCTCTCTCTACTCCTTGTCACCCTTTAAGATTCCTCGTCACCCCAGGCTCTCCCCATCGACCATGAGGCTCTCGTCTCCTTTGAATATCTTTGAAATGCCTTTTCATTTTGTCACAATCAAAAGTTTCCGTTGAGATTTTACAAAGAAAACAATCAGAACGTTGTTCTTCCTTAAATTCTAAGTCACCACATTGGAGTCAATGATGGTTAACTTAACACCATTATGTTTTTTCGACGAAAACGAATTAAATTTCATCATTTTATAAATCAGAAAAATTGACAAGTTCTTCGAATAAGTCGTTTCGCACAATTCATAAAAATGATCCGAATTAGCGTAAAAATACGATAAAAGTCCACTTATGATTTAAAGTTAGAACCAGCCCGGTTTGCAATGATGGTTTGCCTTGATTTGGTAGAGAAAAATGGGAAAAGTCGGATTAAACGTAAAGTTTCCAAAAGAGAAACATAGAAGTTGAGAAAATAGGAAAGATACAGATGGAGATATACTTGAATCTTGAAATAGGATAAGGAAAAATAACGCGAACTTCGAGAGACTATATATACAAAACCCCAAACACTGAAGGAAGGGATCCGAAAAATAGGATTAAGAAATCTATGTTAGCTTACTTAGGATTAGATGGTTATAACTAGCGAGTTCAATACTTAGAACGTTTTTACTATTAAAATATTAGGTAGGCTAAGTATCGCTTCACATCCAAGCCTCAAATATCAAACAACAAAAAAGAGATCGATGTGATGCCGGTGATACAGAACTACCCCAAGATCCCTAAACTGATAAAGCCAAACATTACACATCTCAACGACCATTTGAAATCGGCCATTCTATAGAGGAATCTACAAAGGTTAACTCAAATTATAAGAAAAATAATTCATAGGTTCTGCTACTCATTCACACCCAAACTGCATGTACGAAATGCCCAAGAGCATAAACAGATAAAGCAAAACATTACACATCCTAAAAAGACCATTAAAATCCACACATACTTTACCACGAATCTACAAATGTCAACTCTTCAAAGGTAAGAACAAACTCTCATTTATTGTGCTATTCATTTCACGCCCGAACTACATATAAGAACGAAAGATGAATCCTTTCTTCATACAAATGACAAATTATGAAAAATAATTGCATCTATCAACAACCCATGAATCTGGAGAAGAAAATCATTGAAACACGTTTACTTTAAGTTCAGTTTGGTTTTGTAACATGTTACTAGACTTTGACGACACACTCGTGTGGGTGTTATTTTAATTTGTAACTAGATTCTGAGCCGCCTTTTGGCGGTATATTTTTTTGAGAAATTTAATATTTATTTGTCTTTAATCAAATTTGTGTTTAATATCAATTTATTTAATATAGTTTTGGTAATTATATTAAATATGTCAATTTGTAGACACTAGTTACACTTGTTCTATATGGATTTCAAAACAATATCTTTTAAACAATTTGTGTCTATGATTTATACATAATTAATTTTCTTAGTAGATTACCTCTAATTATAAAATTCTAATTACTGACAGAAAACTTACGACATAGGTTTTCTATCAAAAATATATAAAAATATAAAATATATTTATAAGATTACATATACTATATATTGTTACCTATATAATAAAACAAATTTAAGTTCATACATAAGTAGCTATACAACGGGCTTGAACATAGAGTAAGTATTAATGATCAAAATCAGTTTTAAATATTTTAATATAATTTATACTATCAACACGTCTAGCTTCGTGTAAAAACTTGTCGAAAAGAGAGAGAAGCAATTTTCAATATAATTAATGTTGATTTGTAGACAGTAATAATATGTAGTTACTATATTGGCCTAATACGCGAAATATATATCGAGCGAGTTAGGTGTTAACTTTAAAGAATAAAGAGGTATATGCACTTAAAAAAATAAAGAGTTTAAATATTCATTTTAAAAGATTAAAATATGGAAATAAATAGTTAGACAATTAAATTTATCAATATGGTAACGATTCTCTTTTAATAGAATATACTAGATTCTAAAAGGGCGGGTATATTTTGTTTTAATTTTTTTTTGAATAAACAAAATTTTATATATATATATATTTGGTAATTAATTTTGTGTTTATTAATTTATCAATATTAATAATAAATAAGTTGGACTAAACATTTATCAATAGGTTATTATAATGTTTTAATAGAATAGATGTGTAACATCCTAAACTATTAAACACAAGTATAAATATACTTAGTGCTAAATTTTCCTCAATAACTAGAATTTTATGCCACTGAAATTAAAACACGGTCGTTTTACTAAACCTACTTAAACCTGCGACTTGCCCTCAACATGATAATCGGCGTCGTCGAGGGTTTTAAAGATGATCCCTCTGGTGATCCAAAGCAGCTGGAGTTCTTTACTGTACTTTGTTCGTGGGTCGAATCTCTCATCTTTACGTTGGAAGAGACTCTTTGTGAGGTAAAAGTTGTATGTGTTGTATACGTGGAGTTACACTCTTTCGTTGCACGAGTGATCATAAAAGTTTCTTCTTTACATGCTATGAGTAAATAAGCAAAGCTAAGAGCTTGCGGTTGGACAAACACATTGGTAAAGGCTTTGTAATTGCTCTGCTTTATGATCTTACTTCTTTTGGTTTGTACACATATTGTCTTGTGTTGATTATACATTATGTTCTTACATTTCTTTTAGTGACGGGGTGCTTCACGAGGATATGCTTTTGTGGAGTATGAGACTGAGAAGGAGATACGTCATGCTTACGAGTTACTATGGTGATGCTAACTTTCTTTTGTATGTATATTTTCTGTCTCGTAGTGGAGTTTAGTTGTCGGAAGGAAGTGTTCTTTTGTGGTGGTTTCTTACAGGATGCTCATCATTGATTTATTGACGGTTGAGAGATTATTGTTGATTATAATAGGCAGCAATTGATGCCTGGATGGGATACCAAGAACATTAGGTGAGTGCCATTCTCTTACTCTCCCCTTATATTTAGGGTCTAGACGACTTCCAGGAAATCATCTGATAATTAATATTTACATCAAACGACTTCTAGAAAAGTCTTCTAGGTGAATAATAAATTTATGGTCGAGAAGACTTTCAAGTAAGTCTTCTAAGAAGACTTACTTGAAAGTCTTTTGAATCGAAGTATTTAACTTTATTGGAATTTTTTGTCTCCTTATATAAAGAAAATTTTACGCATTCTCTCTTCCTCTCAAATGGTTACAACAAAAATGTAATGTTTTCTCATTCTAAAACTCTCCAAACCTCTTCTCTAATCTTTTTAACTTAAAACACCAAAATTTCTATCATTTTCTTATTTTTATCTCATGTCTTTCTCACTGATTTATTTTGTTTTTGTAGGTTTTTCATTAAATGATTCTCATCATTCACTCCTTTAAAGGTAGATTTATAAATCATATTTTTTGACTTGGTAACCCCTTGTTGCTTAAAGATCTTATCTTTCAAAAAATCTTTTTTGTTGTTTTAAGTTCTTACCTTATTTTTGAAGTGTTTCTATGTTTTGATGTCATTTTAATGCTTTTGGATATGCAAGTTTTTTAGATATGAGATAGACTTGAAAGAATTCTGAGGAAGTCTTCTCAAAAAGTTTTCTAACATTTGATGGACTAGAAGACTTCGTGGAAGTCTTATGGCATAGTCTTCTTTCATGTTTCTTCTTTCGTAACATGTCTCAGCATTTTGGTAAGTCTTCATTTCTGATTTTTTTTTTCATTTACTTTTTTTTTCCAAATTTTGTTCTGAATCTACCAAAATATAGGAGCTATCTCATCATCTGCTAAACAAATTTAGTGTGTTGAAGCTGATGGAAGTTTCGAGTTTGAGGTAGACTTCATGGAACACTTCCAGGAATATTTTATTGCATGCGAAGTCTATCTGAAAGACTTCCTCGAAGTCTTCCACGGAGTTTTCAAAGTTTATGATGTGTATATCAAGTATTCCAAACTTATCTATGTGAAAGAATGATTTCTAACTCCAAATATAATTGTTAATGGATTGTTTGTGATTTTGTAAGTGTACTCTTTTAGTTGTGGATTCTTTTGTAATTAAGTTCTGAATTTCATTCAGGAATCCCTTATATCAACTAATATACATGAATTAACAATAAAATATTAAAAAGTCATTATAGTTTTAGAGAATATGAAAGTTTATTAAACACGACATAGAAGACTTCCACGGAAGTCGTCCAGAGACTTCCACGGAAGTCCTATATAAGACTTCCACGGAAGTCCTATATAAGACTTCCACGGAAGTCGTCCATAAGACTTCTAGTAAGTACTCCATTTAATTTTAATTAGGAATTTAAAACATAAGTGAGAAATTTAGGGCGAGAAAATAAAATTAAAACGGAAACTCAAATTTTAAAATTTCATGAAAGTTAAAAAGTATATCTTTTGATCTAAGAAGACACATTAAACCACATGATTTGATATTTTTGAAGTTACTTAACACTTTTCAAACTTAAAAAAAACATATCTTAAAGTTACTTAACAAGTTTTACAAAAACTAGCGTAGAAGACTTCTACGTAAGTCTTCTCAAATTAGCAGAAACATTACTAAACATGAATGTTGGTAACCTCGTAAGTAAAATCAATTAAGTTATGAATTTCATTCACGAGCCTCAATATCGACTAATATACATGAATTAACAAGAAATGTTTAAAAAGTCACTATAGTTTTAGAAAAAATGAAGCTTATTAAAACATTGACGTAGAAGACTTCCACGAAAGAGTCGTCGAGAAGACTTCTAGAAAGTTTTCTATTTAAATTTTAAGCCGGGGAATTTAAAATATAAGAGGAAAATTTAGGTGGGAAAGTAAAATTTAAGCGGAAAACTCAAATTTTAAATTTTTAAATGAAAATGAAACTTTAATTTCATGAAAGTTAAAAAATATATCTTATGATCTAAGAAGACACATTAGACCGATATGACTTGATATTTTTGAAGTTACTTAACACTTTTGAAAGTAAAAAAAAGAATATCTTAAAGTTACTTAACAAGTTTACAAAAACTAATGTAAAGACTTCCACGGAAGTCCTCTCAAATTAGCAAAAAACATTAATAAACATGAATGTTTGGTAACCTCGTAAGTAAAATCAATTAAGTTATGAATTTCATTCACGAAGCCTCAATATCGACTAATAATACATGAATTAACAAGAAAATGTTAAAAGTCACTATAGTTTTAGAGAAAATGAAAGCTTATTAAACATTAACGTAGAAGACTTCCACGAAAGTCGTCGAGAAGACTTCTAGAAATTCTTCTATTTAAATTTTAAGTGGGAATTTAAAATATAAGAGGAAAATTTAGGTGGGAAAGTAAAATTTAAGCGGAAAAACTCAAATTTTAAATAAAAAATGAATATTTAATTCATGAAAGTTAAAAAATATATCTTATGATCTAAGAAGACACATTAGACCATATGACTTGATATTTTTTAAGTTACTTAACACTTTTGAAAGTAAAAAAAGAATATCTTAAAGTTACTTAACAAGTTTACAAAAACTAATGTAGAAGACTTCCACGAAAGTCTTTCTCAAATTAGCAAAACATTAATAAACATGAATGTTGGTAACCTCGTAAGTAAAATCAATTAAGTTATGGATTTCATTCACGAGCCTCAATATCGACTAATATACATGAATTAACAAGAAAATGTTAAAAGTCACTATAGTTTTTAGAGAAAATGGAGGCTTATTAAACATTAACGTAGAAGACTTCCACGAAAGTCATCGAGAAGACTTCATTTAAATTTTAAGTGGGAATTTAAAAATATAAGAGGAAAAATTTAGGTGGGAAAGGTAAAATTTAAGCGAAAGAACTCAAATTTTAAATGAAAAATGAAATTTTAATTTCATGAAAGTTAAAAAAATATATCTTATGATCTAATAAGACACATTAGACCATATGACTTGATATTTTTGAAGTTACTTAACACTTTTGAAAGTAAAAAAAATATCTTAAAGTTACTTAACAAGTTTACAAAAACTAATATAGAAGACTTCCAAGGAAATTTTCTCAAATTAGCAAAAACATTAATAAACATGAATGTTAGTAACCTCATACGTAAAATCAATTAAGTTATGAATTTCATTCACAAGCCTCAATATCGAGTAATATACATGAATTAACAAAAAATGCTAAGAAGTCACTATAGTTTTAGAGAAAATGAAAGCTTATTAACATTGACGTAGAAGACTCCACGAAAGTCGTCGAGAAGACTTCAAGAAAGTATTCTATTTAAATTTTAAGCGAAAATTTAAAATATAAGAGGAAATTTAGGTGGAAAAGTAAATTTAAGCGGGAAAACTCAAATTTTAAATAAAATGAAATTTTTAATTTTATAAAAGTTAAAAAATATATTCTTATGATTTAAGAAAACACATTAGACCATATGAACTTGATATTTTTGAAGTTACTTAATACTTTTGAAAGTAAAAAAAAATCTTTAACGTTACTTAACAAGTTTACAAAAACTAATGTAGAAGACTTCCACGAAAGTGTTCTCGTATAGCTAGAAACATTAATAAAACATGAATGTTGATAACCTCATAATTAAACCAATTAATTTCCTGAAATTTCATTCAGGAGCCCCAAATATCGAACTAATATAGATGAATTAACAAGAAATATTAAAAAGTCACTAGTTTTAGAGGAAATGAATTTTAATTAAACAATTGACGTAGAAGAACTTCTAGGAAGTCGTCCAGAAGACTTCTAGAAGTCTTCCATTTTAAATATTTTAAGCGGGAATTTAAAATATATAAACTGGAAATTTAGGCGTGAAAGTAATTAAAGCGGGAAACTCAAATTTTGAATAAAATTGAAATTTTAATTTCATGAAATTAAAAAATAATCTTATGATCTAAGAAGACACATTAACCATATGAATTGATATTTTTTGAAGTTACTTAACACTTCTGAAAGTTAAAAAATTATATTTTAAAGTTACTTAACAAGTTTACAAAAACTAATGTAGAAGACTTCCACGGAAGTCTCCTCGTATTAGCTAGAAACATTAATAAAAATCAATGTTGGTAACCTCATAACTAAAATAAATTAAGTTCTGAATTTCATTTAGAGCACACAATACGACTAATATACATGAATTATCAAGAAATGTTAAAAAGTCATTATATTTTTAGAGAAAATGAAAAGTTTATTAAAACATTGACGTAGAAGACTGCTACGAAAGTCATCCAGAGAAGACTTCTAGGAAATCGTCCAGAAGACTTTTAGAAGCCGTCCAGAAGACTTCTAGGAAGCATCCAGAAGAAATCTAGTAAGCCGTCCAGAAGACTTCTAGGAAGCCGTCCAGAAGAATTTTAGGAAGTCTTCCACTAGAAAAATAAAACTTAAATATTTAATTGTAACTAGACGACTTACATAGAAGTTTCTATGATAACCAAGTTTAACCATAATCTCGAATAAAACTGGAAAGACTTCCTTGTAATGTCGTTTACCAGAAGAAGTTACATGAATCGTCTAGTTAAAATTAAATATTAAGTTTATTTTTTAATTGTAAAAATAACCTAAGATGACTTACACTCGAGAGTGAGAAGACTTCCACGAGAGTTCGGAAAGACTTATATGGAAGTCTTCTGACGAATACTTCCTTCTAGTCGTCTAGCAAAAGTCAAATTTCTACACAATCATTACACTCACGTCAATGCAAAACTAACATGTTTGTTCAAGACCACTTACCGAGAAGTCTTCTCTGTATTCTCGAGATTTGTTTTTTTGTTAACAAAGAAAAGTTGGAAGACTTCCAGAGAACTCATCTCTAAAAACACGCATAAAGTCAAAACTAACTCTTACATTGACCAGAGACTTTTATGTAAGTCTTCTCGTTGTAGAAGACTTACAGAGTCTTTTACCGAACAGATCTGAAGAAAATTCAAAAAATCTTTGTTAAAATCCAATGAGTTCATGTTAGCTTCTCCAAACACATATCACTTCTTAATGAAAGTCATTCATTGTTTTGACCAAGAATCATGTACTGAGTAACTCAAGTAAGCTTATAAATTTTGAAATAAAAAATTTGGGATTTTGGTATGAAATACAAGAGGAAGTTGAAAAGGAAATGTTTGCGTGGTGTAAGAAATAAGAATATGAAGATGTTGATGTTTGATTTTAGGTGCATTTAGAGCTTGAATTGTTTTTTTCATGTGGTTGATGTATTGATGACAATGACAATGTTGTAAATAAAATATGAAGATGAGGACATGATTGAGTAAAACAACCATTTTTGAAAAAAATTAAAAAAATAATGAAAATTTCGTGATAATCGAATTGTGGGGTTGATATGGAAATGAAGTTCCAAAAAAATCATGGTTATTTTGTTTTTGACTTTCAAATTTGTGTCATTTTGCAAAAAAGTCCTTTATTATACACATGTTAATTGGTTTCTAAACTTATAAATAATATATCAAAATATTATTGTAATTACAAATTATTAATGACAATATGTCATCCAAGTTTGAAAACAGATTAACTCTGTCAGTTTTCTCCTGCTTATTAACTTTCGATCTCTCTGCGATTTCCATGTTTGGTCACATAAACACCAACATAGTTCGAAAGAAATAGAAATTGCCAATTTCAACGGATTAAATAAACATTGCTATCAACACAAAGAAAACACACTTTTAGTTCTGAACCATAGTCTCTTTCATAGCCATTTCCATGATTTTATCAGTGGTGCTGTTTTGGCTCATATTCCTATACCATATATGTATTGCTCTTCAATTCTTTTGGCCATTAAACTTTCACCATCAAACAATAAATAGCCTTCAGTTCATCATATAACTTCTGCGAAGATTATCTTTCATCAATAAAAGGAAAATAAAACCCGATTAAGATAGCGCCCTCAAAAGTTGTAGAGGATTGCCATCGATCATGGTATAATGACCTATGGGTATTACCGGTGAAAGATTGTGATTCCAGTTTGAAGATCGAATAATCCCAGAATGATCCATTGACAAATTGGATCACTTTTTTTTATTATACCAGAAGTATTACCGGTGAAAGAATTGTTATTGGAAGATATCGTCACTATTTGGTTTTGGGTTGAAGAATACGTCACTATTGTCCAATTTGACTGGTAAAAAAACAAGACTGGATTACAACACAATATTGTCATCGCCATACTATTCACAGAGAAAACAGACGGTTCTCTCATGTGAGAAATTTATTTTAACCTATACACTAAAAAGTTGCTAAATAAACAAATAAAAATTAATATTATTTGTTATATTTTATATATTTTTAATGTTCTAATAAAAAATCTACCTAGTAAAATTTAATAAGATATTGTTCACTACCATATTCTTTTATAAAATAATATAATACTAGGATATAAGACCCTGCGCCTTTGCGCAGGGTGAATATATGTAATTAATAATATAAAATTTTAGTATGACAAATTTAAAATTTACATATGATTGTTTTTGTATGTATTTGAAATTTAAGATTTTGAAATTTTTATATAAATATCTATACGTAGGATCAGAAAACAATTTTAATTAGAAATGTAGATCAAATCTTAGAATTTAATTAGATCTGTTTTCATATATCTTTTCACTTTTCAGTGTTCGAGTGATGAAATAAAATGGCGTATACTGCGCTTGATTGGTAGAGTATTAGGCAAGTTCCCTAATGTTTTTAGAAGCAATTGGTAAAAATATTTGCATTTAAAATATATAAAGTTTCCAAAACTAATTTAATATAATTTATTTATCTGTCTAATAATATTAGAAATTATATTTTTTACAAATTATTATTTTTTATAAAATAATTTATAAAAAAATTATGTTAATTTTAAATTATTTTAAAACAATATTTTAAGTTTTTCAATACAAATATAATAATTTAAATTAATTATGGTCATGATTTACATAACCATAATAATTTAAATATTAAAAAATTAAAAATTAACTCAGTTTTATATCATGATTTAACAAATTTAAAAATTATTATGTATGAGAAGTTTACGTTCACGTGTCAGTCCTATTTATCTTCATTTTCTCTTGCTATGTTTTTTTATATTTTGGTTATACTCGATATAAATATTTATTTTGAATTTTATTCTCATTTCGTTTGTTTTAGAAAATACTTAGATTTAAAATAATTAAAGAGATACATAATTAGGTTTTAAGATCTGCACTTGTATGCATAATAAGTATTTTATATTTATTATTTATTATATTTTTCTGCATATTATAAATAATAAAATAACAAATACATATAAATAACTAAGAAATCAGTTACTATTATGTAATAAATTGGCGTATGCATATAAAATTTTAACTATTACTCTTGTTATTCACAAATAGGGTAAATAAAGCAAAATAATCAATCTTATATATGTATATGATATATAATTAAATTTAAATGATATAAACATAGTAATATAACACACTTTTAATATGATATTAATTAGAATGAGGTTCTACTCATATGATTTTATGATTATTACATATTTGTGTAACAAAACTTTACACACAAACGATTTTTTTAATGTGAGATGTTTAGTAGTTTCAATAATTTATAATCATTTAAAAAAACAATGACATATTTCAAAATTAAAATATTAACTTTTCAAATATATGTTCAAGGCAAATATCAAAATATAAGTAATGTATTTTCATACGATGTATAGTTTAATTAAAATGATGTAAATATATATAAACTAAAATTATTTCTTCATACGTCTTCTAATCATTATATTTTAGTATAGAAAAAAAATTAAAACCTGATCTTAAAAGTTTATGTGGGACTTTTAACAGTTTTAGTAATTTATACTCATTTTGAAAAATTCGAAATACAACATACACAAAAAAAATCTAGATTTTTATTATATGATTAATGTAATTGTGTAATTTATTTAATAATAAAGAAATAAACAAAATGAAAAAAGTATACATATTGTTATCAAATCTTTATGTTTAAAATCATTAATTGTCATATATATATTTTGATCATATTAGGTAATTCCGTAGGTTTTATTTAAGGAAAGCATGTGAAACAAATAAATATTTAATATATGCGACCAACTATAGCCTACGAAAATTATTATATTGCTAGAGAATATTATTTTTAAACTATACATTATATCACATACTCTAGAATCCTTGGATTTGAAAATAGAAGTCAAAGAGCTATGCCACGTAGGATTGGGGTTATTTTTAATTCTTACAAACTTAAGGTTACAACTTTTTAAATGATTCTCAAATAATATATAGGGGATTATTTTTTCAAAAGTTTATTATATGATTCTAAGATTATTGTAAAATGATCAATCTGTTATAGATATTTACATTTTGACAAAATTTTAGACATTTTTAATAATTTTTATATCATTAAAAAGATGAAAATTTATATAAAAATTTAGATTGTTTTGTCGATAGTTACATAAGTAAAGCCATATCTAATATATTAAATTAGAGTCATATTTTTATCTACTACTAAAAAGTCATAGTAGACCACCTAAATAATTAGTTAATATGACATATTTGATTATTTATATAATAATAATCAACTCTAAATTTAAATTTTACTTTTTAATTATATCAAAAACTGTTGAAAAAGAATCTAACAAAATCTTACTTATAATTTTAAATAGTTTTAAAACATTAATAAATTTGTAATTAGTAGATATAAATATTATTATAAATTCATGTTAACTAAGATTTTTATTATATAAAACAAGAAAATAAAAAATTATATACTGTTTTTCATAAATTCTATAAATATATTCTAGATTATATAAAAATACAGTGCTCATGAATTAAATATAAAATTATATTAAATAGGTAATTTAACAATTTTTAAATTTCTAAATTTTTCATTTAAATAAATTATCACTCATCATTAAAATAGGTTAATTTCGTAAACTATGAAAATATTTTATACAAAATAAATGTATCACATAGGTTAAACTTAATATATATATATATCTTATTTATTTTGAAACTCTCAACAATATATTGTTTAAAAATGTTTGCATACAAAAATATAAATAGTATATAATAAAATTTAGTTCATATACTATTTAAAAATATGTTATTAGAGAATTATAAAATTTTAGTAGTTCATTTAAAATATTAATGACAAATACAATTCTAAATTTATTGTTATTTTTATTTAGTTATAACAAAATCTATTGAGAAGTTTTTTCAAAATAGTACCAAAAATTCAAATATTTTATTTATAAAATAATAGATTAAATTTAGTTACAAAAAAATTCAAAATTCATTTAATGTTTCAAATTTAAAAAATAGTTGTGTAATTTTGTAAAAGTTTTCTTGACTAAATATAAAATTTTGAAAATAAATATCTAAACTAAAAATCGTAATATTAAAATTTATACAAGATAAAATCATAGATAATAAAAAATAACTTTTTGAAATGCACCACGAAAAAACTATTATATATGTTGTAAAAATTAAGTAATCTAATATTTGAAGTCTTAATTTTTTAAAAAAAATAAAGCTTAATATCATAACATCCAAAAAATTATCCTATATCATAAAAATTACTAAAATAATATGATAGATACTATTATGTATAGAATTTACTAAAAAATAAGACTATATTATTTATACAAAACAGTACTTATAATCCCGTAAAATACTAAAATGATATATGTTAAAGTATCTTTTCTTATACACAACATGTAAATAGAATAATCTTAAATATTTTTATATAATATAAATAATTAAATTTAAAATAATTATATGCAAAATGTATAAATTAAAGAAAAAAGCAATATTATGAAAAAAATACTATTTGATTATTTCATATGGCTATTTTATTGTACTTAACTCGAAATATATTAGAAGTAATAATAAAATTAATATAAATTAAAATGTTTTAAACAAATCACTATAAATTAATAATATGAATAAAAAATATAAACAATAATATTATCGATTTACACAATATATAACACTAAAATAAATTATATATTTGTATAAATATCTAATACATTTATAGAATAGAAAAATATTATCTGCACAGACTTACGGGTTAAAATCTAGTTTAATTTAAGCAGAGTCTCTCATAATATTTCTATCCATACTAATATGCCACTAACATTTAATATAATATAAATATTATTTATTTAAATTAAGTAACATAATATTTCTAATATTTATGGTAACTAATACTATCCATATTTCGTAAATAATATAATTCTAGTTTATGCAAGTTATACTCTACATCTAATTTGAATATCATTTTTTCACGCATAGTATGATTTAACGAATATGAATATATACATAAAAATTGAAAAAAATATTATATACTATGTCATTATTACATAATATTGATATAATTTTGAATGTTCGACATATTTTAAAACTTAGCATAAAATTAAATTTTAGATATAAAAGAAATAGAAATACAAACTTATCATTATTAACAACAAAAAACTAATAATTTCATATCAATAAATTTCACTTCTATTTTTTTTCATTTTTCAAATGACATAAAAAAAATCACTAAAGTTTAAGAAATTACAAGTTTTCCATTTTATCTATTATTAAAACATATGAGTTCTTTAAACAAAATTCTAAATATTATCATATTTGGATTTTTAGCCGATCATCCGATATTGATCGTGGGTTTAATAGCAGATTTTTGGTTTTTTAGAGGGTTTGATTGGATTTTTAATTAATAATTTTTATTAAATCCAAATTGGAATTGTACACATGTCGCCGGAATCTATCACTTCAACCACTGTCTTTCTCGGATATGAAAACATTGATTAAAAATCAATACTATAATATAACTTTTTTTTGAAACACTAATTAACAAATTGTAAATTATTTATTTTTCTAATAAAAATTAGAAATTCAATCAAATTTTATAAAAAAATGGTAAAAGGATACATACGCTTTGAAGGCGCAAATAAAAATCTAGTTTGATTGTAAATATTATTAAAAAAATAAATTAGGTTAATTTAAAATTATATTTTTATTTTAATAGTTTAAGGTAATTTTTTCCTATCATTTTAATTTTTTTTTCTTAAAACATTCACTTGGTTGACCGTTGTGCTGGACTGTAAATATATTCATAAATATTTTTATGTTAAAATCTTTCAACTGTGAACAAAAAAATAATCTTTCAACTATGTTTACTTCGAGTAAAAAAATGTATTAAAATTTAACATTGAATTTTCTAATTGAAAATCTCTTATATAGTAAGTCCACAAATCACCTAACCAATTAAATTCTGCCACATACTTTATGTTTTCAAAATTAGAAATAAAATCAATTAAAAAGATAATGTAAAAACAAAAACAAAATAAAAAATAGCTCTAGACAGCAGTTTTTCAAACATTCAACTGCACATGATCCTCCTTTTTCTCCACATTTATTTTCTCTTTTCTCACTTACAATAAATCTATAAAATTTAACAGACACTATCTATAATCTCTCAAAAGAGATGTGTGATAGTTAACATATTAAAATCTGTTAAAAAGGATATAGCCTGTAATCAAGTAAATCTTATCAGGTGTTTGCAAAAACGAAAAACAATTGAATTTCATCTCCTATTTTTGTGGCAATCCATTATTCCACTATCTATATTCAGAAACTGTTATCTTCATATACTATATAAATTAATCTACTTTCTTCTCTAAATTGTATCTCTCACAAAAAGCAATGTCTTACGTGTCTTCAAAGGTGATCAGACTCTAAATTTGACACTTGACTACCAAAGTTAGTGTTCTCTGATCCTCTAATTTAATGCACGATTTCAAACTGTTATATTCTCTATATAATTTTCAGTTCTTCTCTATCTGCACCCTTTTTTTTATTCTCAGTCGTTTTCTATCTCTCAAACATTTTTGGGTTTTGAGTTTAGCAACAAAATAGATATATCATTACGAATATTTTATTCAGATTCAATATATCTTCTTCTCAATATCATATTCTCTTATTCTATTTGTGTGATTCAGCTTGAAGTTGTTTTAAGGAATTATTCATAAGAAGACAAAGGGACAACAAGGCTGCACAAATAGATTTCAAAAGATCATGGAAATACTAAATATTTTATTATTTTTCTTTCAGTTAACCGTAGAAAATTTCGATGTTATGAGTTTTTTTCCGGTGATTTCTTTTGTTGATCATGGATTGGGGCAAAAAGAAAGACTAGCACATCCTACTATTACTACTAAGAGCAAAGATTAGGGGGTTCTTATACTGTTCGCGGACCCTACTGACATTAGCAATTCGCGATTAGTTCTTTTTATTTTCTAAAAATAAAAATAAAAATAAAATAAAAATCTCTTAGGAGTTTTTTAGGGTTGAACATGCTCTAAGGAACGTTAAAAATGAAGAGACATCATATCGGCGATGATTGTGTTGGACGTGATTAAAGCAATACTATAAACAAAGGTACTTTAACTTATTGTTGCTATAAATTGTTATAGTTCTCAGATCATGGAAATACTAAATATTTTATTATTTTTCTTTCAGTTAACCATAGAAAATTTCGATGTTATGAGTTTTTTCCGGTGATTTCTTTTGTTGATCATGGATTGGGGCAAAAAGAAAGACTAGCACATCCTACTATTACTACTAAGAGCAAAGATTAGGGGGTTTTTATACTGTTCGCGGACCCTACTGACATTAGCAATTCGTGGATTAGTTCTTTTTATTTTCTAAAAATAAAAATAAAAATCTCTTAGGAGTTTTTAGGGTTTAACATGCTCTAAGGAACGTTAAAAATGAAGAGACATCATATCGGCGATGATTGTGTTGGACGTGATTAAAGCAATACTGTAAACAAAGGTACTTTAACTTATTGTTGCTATAAATTGTTATAGTTCTCAGATATTATATATTCTATCCGTTTCATATTAAGTGTCGTTTTAGAGAATTTTTTTTGTTACAAAATAAGTGTCGTTTTCGACTTTCGATGCAATTATTAATTTATGCTGGCAGTTTATTTTTTCTATTGGTTGAAATATGGTTAGGTGGTATAGGTAATTGTGTTTTTATATAGAAAATATGGCAAAATTAATTGTTTTTTAATCTGTATGCAAAAACTTAAAGTGACACTTATAATAAAACAGAGGGAGTATAATTTATGACTATGCACATATATATTAATATTCTTCATCATCTCTTGACACCTAGGAATTTAGGAGATGATCTATGTGGTGTTAGTACATTTTTGACACATAAAATAATTTTGATACATGTTAAACTTTATATTTAATTTTATATGAAAGATAAAAAATTTAGTGTTCAAGGAGAAAAAGTAAAAATATTTTTTTGACCCATAAAAATAATTTTGGTCTATTTTTGTTGAAAGTACTACATTTTAATTAATCTATAGTTAAATAAATTATATCTTCGTAAAGATAAAATTTTCATAAAAGTTTTTGTACAGAAATATTATCTTAAAAATAATTATATATATTTCATATCTGTAAAATGAATTCACACATTTATAAATAATATTAAATAATTGTAATCACTTAGTTAGTTATTTCTATAATAAGACTATTGAATGATTATAATAACTATTAGACACATTGAGAATAACTAAAATTATAGAAAACATAATTTTTTTATTAATTAAATATATTTTATTAATTTTAAAATAAAATAGCTATCAAGTTTTTAATACAAAAATTATATAAGAATTTTTTAGATAGTTTCAAAATTTTACTATTTTTTAATAATTTTAGATATTTTATTTAATATTTTAATAAAATAATTAAAAATAAAATAATTTAAAACATGTTAATGTATTTTTTATTTTAAAATAAAAATCACTGTATTTTTAATATATTTTAAACGGTAACTTCTAAATATGTTATTGATATTTTTGTTTTATTGTTTAAAATAAATTTCAGTTACGTTTTTAAAACAAAAAATACAGCAAAGACCAAGAACCAAAAATCAAAATCTAAAAATACAGAAACCCTTTTTTTGGGATTGCAACAGATTTGATTATATGCATAATATTCCTGTTAATATTACGTTATATATGTTAATTTTTTTTATTAGTGTAAAATTAATTTGATACTTTTAAATATTTTAACTGAATGCAAGTTAAAGTAAATATTATTATTTAGTAAATTTATGAATAAAATTTTATAATTTTAATTAGTATCATTTTTAATTGATATAAATTATGTATCATGTTAATAGTGATGGTAACCAAAATTAATAAATACATTTATGATTTAATCGATATAAATTTATAAAATGATATCATTTTCTTAAAGTGATACAAATTGTGAAATCTTTGTATCATTTTACTGTATTGATGTAACATTAGTTAATAATAACCAGTAATTACTACAATTGATTTCAAATTATTAATATTTCTCTTCATATAGGAATAAGTAATTCAAAATGATATCATTCATTTAAGTGATACAATCTACAACTCTTTGCAGGAATGGTATTCGACATAATCAAATAAAAACATTGGCTTAAAACCTTTAATTTTTTTTAAAATTTTATATTGGAAAGACCTCTCCAAATTTATTTTTTTTTAAAATACAAGTCTTACTAAAATTGTTTAGGGCCGTCCTTGCATTTGTGTATGTAGCGTTAGATCATTATGATTTAACTTTGCAACAGTAGCAAGTGATCTCCGAAGATGTCCGAGCAGTACCACAACCGCAATAATTAACTTTCCGTCCATCACGGTTCAAAGGACTTTATACACCGTTTTTTCCCATGAATGAATGCATCTTCCTGTGATAATTCTCGGTATGGGCGTTGCCTTGAGGGCAATTCCAAGGTGCCACATGTAGTGCTTTAAATGAATAAGAAATTATGAATTGCAATTAGGTAAGAAAAATCCTAAATCGTCAATAAAAGGGGATAAGTTATTGATATAATTTACCTTGAACAAATGTCAAAATCAAAAATATGAAACACATGTAGTGTATCTTTTTTAAATAAATAAATATATTAGTAGCATATCTCATGACTTTGAATATATATAAGATTGTCGCTTTCAGTTATAGAATGTTATTGTTTATCTTACTGTATATATATATATATATATATTCACATCTTAATGAACTAATTTACACGTAAATATTGAGGACACACCTTATTCGTGTATACTTTTTTTATGAACAAATTATTCGTGTATACTTTCCTCATCCTGTTCTTGCCTTTTCTGCGGAGCTACTCTCGTCATACCTTTGTGATAAATAAACACACATAAGTTATCTGTGACTCTTTTACACGTAAACATTCAGGACACACCTTATTCGTGTATAATTTGTGACAAATAAACACATATGTTTACAGTTTTTTAACGAGGGAACGATCATTTAGATATCAAACTTTCTCTATTGGGAGATTGATGAGATCAATCATATCAAAATTATGTAAATAAGAAGATAGTGAAAGATTTAGAAGATCGAGACGAATCTAGAGAAATCTGGAAAGAACAAGAAGAATAAGAAGTTAACATTTATATATATATATTATTTCATATTATTTTAGAAAATTAGGTTAGATCATTCACTATATAAACTAATGCATATTGTAACTTATTTCTAATGAGAGTCTAATATAATTCTTCCATAAACACTTTTGTGTTTTTACTCCTCATCAATTTTTCATGGTATCAGAGGTAAGATCCAAAACCTGTGTATCCCTGTTTATTTTTCTCTCTATTTCAAAAAAAAAATCACAAAAAAAGGAAAAAGAAAACGAGTGCGACACCAAGTGTTTTTTATGGTCGTGTTTTAATGGTTTGGTCATGCACCATATTGCATGCTATTTGGCTAGTGTATTGCTAGTTTCCTTGGAGCACACAAATAAAGGAAGTCCATGATTTTGTGTGGTTTTCTTTTAGTGAAAGTCGATGGATTTCACTTCAGTTTAATCATGATGGTCTGCTCATATGATCTTCAATGATGAAGATGGTTAAATGATTTTTCGAACATGAATCTATTAATTGATTTGCTCAGTCTGATATTCTTTTTCGCCCTCGCAAATAACATTCTTAATTATTTGACTTTTCGCATTTGTGAGTTGTTTTTGTACTTCGCCATCGCGAATTATTCATGAACTTCGCAATCGCGAGTTGTGTCTCATATTATTTGAAGAACCCTACGATTGGATATAAACGTCGATGACCCGACGGTCGGGTATTACAACCGATTTGACTCTACGATCGAGTATAAACGTCAATTTATTTACCTCACAGCATGGTATACTGATGATATTTTGAAGATTTGTACAATCTCACACGTGTTACCACGTATGAGCTTGCGATAGGGTATTGGGAGATCGATGAGATCGATCATATCAAGATTATGTAAAACAAGAAGATAAGGAAAGATCTAGAAGATCAAGATGAATCTAGAGAAATATGGAAAAAAAAAGAATAGGAAGTGAACATTTATCTATATATTATTCCATATTATTTTTGAAAATTAGTTTAGATCATTCACTATATAAACTAATTCATACTGTAACTTATTTCTTATGAGAGTATAATATAATTGGGTTTTTAGTAATTAAACTCCCCAACTAAAGATGAATCGTAAAATAAATCCTCAACTAAAAATCCTACGAAATAAACCCTCAACTTTAGTTCCGTTAACGTATGTTACCCTCCGTCTAAAATTCCGTCACGGAGGGTGACATATGTTAACGGTTTATAAGTTGAGGGTTTATAATCCTGAAAAATTAGTTGAGGGGTTTTCTTACGATTCAACAATAGTTGAGGGTTTTTATCACTAAAACACATTAAATATTTTAAAAGATTTATTATCATTTATGCATTATTTAAAATTGAGTTATAAGCTTTTAAAACTAATTTATAAATGTTAATACGTTATTTTTATCAATTTTATAACCAAATTTATAAAAAAAAATAATTTTTACAAATGATTGATAAGGCTTAGTGCCAGTCTGAATATTGTATGGGGTTGGAAGCTAAAAGATTTATGTTCCTATAAATTAATAAAACTCATAGAACAAATATGAATAAAAATAAAGTAGAGAGAAATACTCAAACTTAACAACCTCTGCATTTTTAATGACCATTCCAAAACAATTTTGCTAAGAGATATTCTTAATAAAAATGGTCCATAATTTACTTATTTTTAAGAATAATTGTCATTTTGTTTAAAGATTCATAAGTAAATTATCGCGTCATTTTCTTAATAACGTCTCTGAGCAAAATTGGTTTTGGATGTTCATTAAACTATGTAGAGATGGCAGTTCGAATATTTTCTCTACTTTATTTTTATTCCTGTGTTTTCTATGAATTTTATTAAATTATAGGCCAAGAAATTTTTAGCTCAAATCCATACAATGTCTGGACCGGTATTGAACCTTATTAATTATTTATAAAATACTTTATGAATATTTATAAATTGGCTATAAAATTGATTAAATAATTTATAAAGATTTATAAATTAGTTTAAAAGCATATAAATCAATTCTAAAAAAATGCATAAATGATAATAAAGCTTTTAAAATATTTAATGTGTTTTAGTGATAAAAATCCTCAACTATTGTTAAATCGTAAGAAAACCCCTCAACTAATTTTTCAGGATTATAAACCCTCAACTTATAAACCGTTAACATATTTCACCCTCCTTGACGGAATTTTAGACGGAGGGTAACATACGTTAACGGAACTAAAGTTGAGGATTTATTTCGTAGGATTTTTAGTTGAGAGTTTATTTTATGATTCATCTTTAGTTGGGGGGTTTAATTACTAAAACCTATATTCTTCCCATAAACACTTTGTGTTTTTTACTCTCTTTCAATTTTTCATTCTCGTTTCACCAAACAAAACACAAAATTATCACTAAACTAAATTAAATACCAAACTTAGTTTGATCGAATCATTTTAGTATTACTTTTGGTCAACCTGTTTCGTCGTCTATACCGACGTCTATTTTTCACGGTGACTGAAACTAAGTAGTTTTTAAAATTAGAAAAAAAAATCTCCAAATCTTAATACCTTACAAACCTAAATGAGACGAGTTTCCTTTTATCTCTCATATCTTGCTCTTTAAGAATCAAATCCAAAATATCCTTGAATCAATCCTCCAAATATGAGACAAAAATTAGATATTTGTCGCCCATGACAAGCGATCCGAACCTGCTCATGATCTTGCTATTGTCAATGTCATTGTAGACAGGGGCTGACTCAGCAACTTATTAAGTATGGGCACATATTATAAATCACATATATATTAGGGGTATTTACATAAATTATATGTAATGTAATTTTTTACGGAAAATTTGAAAACAGTATGTGGCACAGACCACACCTAACCTCTACCTGGGTCTGCCCCTGGTTGTATTGGAAGAACGTGAAGGCGGCGAAGAGCATGAAACCATCCCTGGTGATGACTGTGAAGCGATTATTGATAACCCTGGTGACGAACTAGTTGAAGAAGTGGAAGATAATGATGTTGGAGAAGAAGAAGATGATGAAGTTGGTGGTATTAGAGTTGCAGAACAAACTTGTGAAGTGTTATCTACACACTTTGGAGATATATCAATGAATGATGGAGCAGACGATGATGAAGCGGAGATGAAGATTGCTGGAAGGAGGATCAGATTCCCAATCCTATATCATCAGAAGATGATGAAGACGATGCAAGAAAGGAAGCTTGTGGATGGAGCATTAAGCGATGAGATCTTGGTACTTGGAAAGACATTTTCTTCTGCAGCTGAGTTCAAGCAAGCTCTCTTGAGTTATTCTCTGTAAACAAGATACAATATTAAGCTATACATATCGACACAAATGAGTCTTGCTGCTGTTTTCTCGGATACTGACTATGATTGCCCTTGGAGAGTGTACTGTTCATATGAAAACAAGAAGCATAAACTGCAGATCAAGGTATATATCAATGAACATGCTTGTGTAATATCTGGTTACTCTAAGATGCTGAAGAGTTCATCAATTGCGCAATTGTTTCTGAAAAATTGAGAGTGAATCCAAAGCTTACGGCTAAGGAAATTGGTAAAGAGATCAAACAGTCATACAATTTGATTGTAACAGAAGGTCAGTGTCGAAAGGCTAAGACCAAAATCACTAGGGAAAAAAAGCAGGCCACGAAGCTAACTTTTCACGAATATGGGATTATGAAGCCGAGCTCGTAAGACTAATTCATGCACCATCACAGAGATAATGACATTCCATGAGCTACACCAAGACACAAGCAAAAGTTTGATGGGATCTATGTATGTTGTGAGGCACAACGAGCGGCTTGGAAATCTACTTGTAGACCAATCATAGGTCTAGATGGAGCGTTCTTAAAATGTGATGTGAAGGGCCAATTGATTGCTGCGGTTGGAAGAGATGGAGACAATCAAATTGTTCATATTGCTTAGGTTGTTATGGAGATCAAAATGATATTAATTGGGCATGGTTTGTTAATCATCTGGAGATTGATTTGGAACTTGGTGATGGGAGAAACTAGCCAATTATATCTGATAGGCAAAAGGTACACATTGAAGAGTCCATGATTTTTTTTTTTGTTTTGAGTATTTACAGTTATAACAAGTGTTTTGTGTACTGCTTTGTAGGTGATGCAGCGTGGACCATATTTCCTTTTGGGTGTTGGCTTTATATTTATTTAATTATTCTTGCTATAGATAATCGTTAAGTTTCTATTTACTTATGAGATTATAATTAAGACTTAGGGATATAATGTTAGGTCATAATCTTTAAGGACTTAGGTCTTTTCCTATTGCTACATATAGGGTTCCCTAAGCTTTGTAAAGGGCACATTATTATTGATTTATAGAACAAAATCTTTTCTTTCTAAACCCTTGTTTATGGCTAGATCATAGGTGATCTCAACGGATTCAAGTTTGTAGGTTCTTTTGGGCATTCTCAGACTAAAAAACTGCACCTACCTCTATCGAGTTCTCTATTAGTTAGTATCAGAAGACATGCGTTTTAGATCCTCATCTAAACCACGTTCAATGGCACCAAGGAAGTTTCCAGACGAACAAATCAAAGAAATTTGGCAGATGTTTTAGACGTTTACTGCGGGAATTCAAACGGTGTTACAAACTTCGGTGGAAAATGCCCTAACCACTGTTCTCCAGGCACAACGTGAACAACGGGACGATCCCGCGAGATCAGCACCAGCATCAAGCTCAACAATACAACACACAGCTTGGCGAATCAGACGAAGAAGACATGGTCGACAACTTGTTCGTCAACTCAGGAATACGATCAACGTGATCGTCGTGGTCACAACCATGCAAACAGACGCGATGATCGGCATGAGGAACATGACCAACGACCTATTCCTCAAAATCATTGAGAGTCTAGCTTTCGAACAGATATTCCAGAATTTTCTGGAACTCTAAACCCTAAAAACTTTATCGATTGGATAAATATAGTCGAAGAAATCTTGGAGTTTTGCCACGTACCAAATGACATACAAGATTCTCTAGTCGCAACACGATTTAAGGGACACGCTATGGTTTTGGTGGCACAACTCAAAGATACTCGTGGACAAGAGAACAAACCTCGTATCAACTCATGGGCGCGAATAACTAAACATATGCGTCGGAGTTTCCTACCATTCAACTATGAACGATCCTTGTACAACAAGGTACAAAATCTTCGTCAAAGAACATGTTCGGTTGATGAGTATGCTACAGAGTTTTTTTATATGACGGCACAAATGACTTCTTGAGAGAACAACAACAAACTCATTGCTCGGTTTATTGGCGGCCTTCGTTCACAATTACAAGTAGCGTTAGCCCAATTTAATCCTTAATCTGTCTCCAAAGCACATCAACAGGCCATCTCAATGGAACTTCAACTTTGTTCTCTTGGACCTCGACATCCCGCTCACGCTTTCAATTATACACCGATAACAACACCCAACAAAACTTGGACTTGCAGTGCACTGATACAACAAAGACAATAACAAACATCGAGACCATTGCTAATTCTCGTCCAGCTCGTACCAATGCGCTACATTTTTTTCTTGTGGGGAACATGCCCATATTCAAACTGCTTGTCCTAAACAGACAAAGAGTGGACTAGTGGTTCAAGAACAAGAGGATATAGAGCCAAGATATGACGATTATGATACTACTGATGAGGAAAATATTGATATCATAAAAGGAGATACAAGTAATAACTTGGTTCTCCTACGAAATTGCCTCCTATCGAAAGCATCTCAAGAATCGTGGCTTCACACCAACTTATTTCGCTCTACATGTACCATCAACGGACGGGTCTGCAAACTCATTATTGACTCGGGAAGTTGCACCAATCTCATGTCCTATGAAGCATCTCAGAAACTCGGCCTCACAGTGACTCCCCACCCATCGCCCTATCTGCTTGCTTGGCTCAACAATGGCACCGAAATCAAGGTTACAAAGCAAGTTCTCGTCTCATTCTCTATTGGCACGTACAAGGACTCATTGACCTGCGATGTTATTCCTATAGACGCTTGCCACTACTGTTAGGAAGACCTTGGCAGTTTGATCGTGATGCTACTCATCATGGAAAGGCAAACACGTACAGGTTTGTGATTGACAATCATACCATTACACTAGTTCCTTCTAGGAGCAACCGGAAACGAGTCTACGATCAACTGGTGCTTCGATCAATGATGCTACACCAATGTCAAACTCACTCCTAACACTTCCCAAAGGCGACTTTGAGAAGCAGTTGACGGTGTTGATATTATTTGGACCCTTGTCGCATCACCATATACAACGACATTGACAAACAAACCATCTCCAGCATTCCACCATTGCTCCAAGAATTTAGTGATGTCTTCCCTACCGAACTTCCAAGCGACTTACCACCGTTAAGGGAAATACAAGACCATATTGACCTGGTTCCTAATGTAGTTCTTACCAATAGACCTCATTATCATATGAGCCCTCAAGAACATGATGAACTCGTCGTTAAGTTGAAGAGCTCCTACAGAAGGGCAAGATGCGTGAAAGTTTAAATCCCGCAGCTGTACATGCGTTTCTCATTTCTAAGAAAGACAGATCGTGGTGAATGTGCGTTGATAGTCAAGCGATCAACAAAATTACAGTTCGTTATAGGTTCCCTATCCCGCGTTTTGATGATCTCCGTGATTAAATCGGCAAAGCAACAATATTTACCAAAGTTGACTTGAAAAGTGGCTACCATCAAATCCGTATAAGACCCGAAGATGAATGGAAGACCACTTTCAAAACACGAGAAGGTCTCTTTGAATGGACGGTGATGCCATTCAGACTTTCCAACGCCCCAAGTACTTTCATGAGGGTTATGAACCAAACTCTTCGCCCTTTTATAGGCAAATGCGTTGTGGTCTATTTCAGTCGTGATTTGTCAAGCCATCTATCTCATATATGGGATGTCTTAGAAGTGCTCTGGTCGCGAAAAGTTGTATGCAGCAAGACACAAGTGTGTCTTTGGGGTTGATCATGTGCTCTCTTTAGGATATATTGTGTCCGATAAAGGGTTGCAGGTGGATACATGGAAAGTTTAAAGCAACCAAAACTTGGCCAACGCCTCGTTCTATCAGTGAAGTCCGAAGCTTTCATGGCCTCGCCTCTTTTTACCGAAGGTTTGTACATCACTTCAGTAATATTGCGGCTCCTCTCATGGACTGTAGGAAAGGAACAACTTTCTCATGGACTCCGGAAGCTAACAAGGCCTCTGAAGATCTCAAGCAGCGTTTGGTTTCGGCACAGATATTGGCTTTACCAGATTTCTCTCAAGTCTTCTAACTCTATTGCGACGCGTGAAAGTTAGGGATCGTGGCAGTCCTTAGCCAACAAGGTAGTCCAATAGCCTTTTTCAGTGAAAATATTGCAGGTTCCCAAGCTGGATATAGTACCTACGACGTTGAGTTTAAGCTATTGTTCAAGCTATAAAAAACTGGAGGCATTATCTTTTCCACCAAGAATTCATAATTTACACAGATCATGATGCCTTGAATCATCTGGGCAGTCAGCTTAAGATTTCATCTCGCCACACCCTCGTGGATTGCCTTTCTCCAGCAGTTCACGTTCGTAATAAAGCACCAATCTGGAAAGACGAATAAAGTAGTTGATGCTTTAAGCCAACACCATTCTTTGGTCACAACCATGCAGGTTTCGGTTCCTGGATTTACTATTTTACCGGACCTTTACAAGGATGATCCATATTTTGGTACGATATGGTCGTCCTACAAGATGGTCTCCGTTCAGAATATATGCTACACAAGGATTACATTTTTCGAGGTTCTCAATTGTGTATACCAGACAGTAGTCTAAGACTCAAGATCATTAAGGAATTGCATGAAGAAGGACACGTCGGTCGCGATCGTACGCTTCAGTTGGTTATGGAGTCTTATTTCTGGCCCTCCTTGCGTCGTGATGTCTATCGTTTGTCGAGTGATGTGATGTTTGCCAACGGTCTAAGGGTCACGCTTTGAAAAAGGGTTTGTATCTACCCCTTCCTATACCAACTCAACCGTGGACTGATGTTAGTATGGACTTCGTCATGGTTCTACCGCGTACTCAACGTGGGAATGATTCTTTTTTTTGGTTGTGGTTGACCGTTTTTCTAAAATGGCGCACTTTATACCATGCAAAAAGACTAACGATGCAGTTCAGGTAGTTGTTCTATTTTTCCGTGAGGTCTATATGCTTCATGGGTTGCCGTTTTCGATCGTTTCAGACAGGGACTCTCGCTTTCTCAACCACTTCTGGCGTTCTCTATGGCGTTTACTTCGTACTACATTTGATATGAGCTCTGCCTATCACCCACAAATTTATGGCCAAATAGAGGTCACCAAACCCATGTTAGGTGATATGCTTTGTTGCTTAGTTATCGACAACATTCATACTTGGGATTCGGTGTTGTGTCAGGTCGACTTCGCTCATAACCACACAATCAACAAAAGTACACGTTTCAGTCCTTTCAGAGTGGTCTACGGCATCGTTCCTAGAGGACCAATTGATCTTGGTCTCACTCCGTATATTTTACGTGACCATGGACAAGAAATGGAATTTGTGGATAATGTTACTATCAATTCATGCTAAGTTTATGATAGTTTGCAGCTTTCTGCGGCCAAATACAAGCTAGTGCTGATCGGCATCGAAGGAATTTACAGTTCAAAGCTGGCGATCTCGTTTGGGCAGGTCTAACGCGTGAACGCTTTTCTCCGGGAGATTACAACAAGCTCAAGTCTCAAAAATTTGGTCCTTTGGAAGTTCTTGAGAAGATCAATGCAAACGCTTATCGTCTACATCTACCTCGGAAGCTCGATACTTCAGACGTCTTCAACGTTAAACTATTATTCCATCTGTGGCGCGGGATGACAATACATATCCAAAGGTCAGGTCTTTCTCTAAACCCCGGGTGGACCTGATGCAGCGTTGGACCATATTTCCTTTTCGGTGTTGGATTTATCTTTATTTAATTATTCTTGATATAGATAATCGTTAATTTTCCTATTTACTTATGAGATTAGAATTAATACTTAGGGATATAATGTTAGGTCATAATCCTTAAGGACTTAAGTCTTTTCCTATTGCTATAATATAGTGTTCCCTAAGCTTTGTAAAGGGACACATTATTATTGATTTATAAAGCAGAAAGCTTTGCTTTCTAAACCCTTGTTTACGGCTAGATCATAGGTGATCTCAACGAATTCAAGTTTGTAGGTTCTTTCGGGAATTCTCAGACGAAACAATTGCGTTTACCTCTATCGAGTACTCTATCAGTAGGGTTTGTTGAAATTTGTTCCCGCTAGAACTCTCCAATGCTGAACATCATTTATAAACAATATTGATTCTGAAAAAAAAAAAAAAAAAAAAAAAAAAAAAAAAATATTGATTCTGGTATGTTATTGTCTGTCCTCACTTATAAACATTGTTGATATCATATGTGTTCTATATAGGAAGGAGGATCACAAGGTGGTTGATGCTCGGTTTTGGATAGTGAGGATGCTGGTTATGGTGTTGTGTTTGATGCTTTACTTTAAAAACTTGGATGTCATGTCTGGTCTAAGAACTTGAATGTTGTTTGTGCTTTCAAAACTTGGATAATTTGGTATCATGCTATCTTACGATGATTGACGACTATTTCACACTAACTTGAATGTTCTTGATTTCAAAATTCTATGTTCTTGTTGGTATTTCTCTGTTCTACAAAACTTTGTTTCTCTTTTACTCGCCCAGAAATGTTTTGATCACTGGGTCACTGGTTTGAGCTTGCATGCTATTAGCTATGTCTCAAACTTTGTTTCTTGTTCAAGTGATGGAAGTTGCAAGCTATTAGCTATGGCTCAAATTTTTTTTTTGTCCTTTTCTTCTTCATATTGGTCTTCTAATGGTAATTTTACGAGAGGAAAAAAGTTCATTCATTTGTATAACATCATTGATTTGACCACTATAACAGGAACATGAACAAAGATGAGTCTAGCAAAATGCTGCTTGATATTAACCATGTTCGTTCTCTGAACGCAGCGGCAGCGACAGGAAATAACAAACGTGAGAGGGAAATTTTGTTGTTGTGTTGTTAAATAGCTTTCGCCGGCGATTGTCGTGAGCGGTGTTTTCACCATTTTTATCGTCCCTGCAAAATTCAGCAGCTCTATCACATGTATTAAATGTAGCTAGCGACAATCTTTTCTACTTCCAAAACTCAGAATTCTGATATATTGTTGATCTGTCACTTTAGATATTTTTAATTATTTTGATTCCCGGTGCTTGACGATGTGTTCGGAAACGAAACGGGCTATTATATTCTTTGTTAAAATGAAAGTACTAGAATTAATAAAGCAAACAACAGTTTCAACACCAACAGTACATAAGAGCTTAAAAACTGAACACAATAACACATAAGGTTTTAGATATCGATCACAACAACACATATGGTGTTACAAGCACCAGAACAACACATGAGCTTTTCCAAAAACCTGAATGAGTTAATAAAAGAAATATATAATGTATTTGGATATATCACTCCCACACACACTTCGATGAGAAACCTTTCCAAAATCCCCTTTTAAAAGAGACTCCAACTCATCTTCTTCACTAAATCCTACATGTAATGTTAGTAAAACCGTTAGGGAGAAGAGCTGAATTCGGGGTTTGGAAGCGAAAGGACGAAATATAAGAGAAATAGAAGAATGATGAGAGAAATCGACTTTAAGATTAGGGCATGTTTATTGCAGGTTTTTTAGCATAAGGTTCTTAACTTTTCTAAGAGACGTTTCTTAACTTTTAACTAAAAAAACTTAAAAATCGTCTCTTAAATAAGAGACAGACGTCTCTTAACGGGGAAATTAAAAATAAAAAATAAAAATAAAAAACGTGAAATTATAAGTTAAGAACCCCACCTAAAAAAATCGGGGATAAACGTGCCTAAGCTATTTGGATTTGGGGCTTTTGTTTTGTTTTTTAATTTTAAAACTATGTAGTTTCAGCACCACGAAAAGTAGACATCGAAATAGGTTGACCGAAAGTAATACTAAAACTGTAAAAACAGCTCGGTCAAAGGAGTTTGGTATTTATTTGGTTTAGTAATAAGTCGTATTTTGTTTGGTGAAAACGAGGAAGTTTGATACTATCGCTTTTCTCTTCCTTTTACATGTGAGAATAAACACACATATTTTGTGTATATTTACGTGTAAACAGAGTCGATAAAAGGTGCTATGCACATTTCGATTTGTTTACGTGTAAAAGAGTAGACAAACGGTATTAAAATATCGATGAAGTCTTCGTCTATACATTTTCGTTTTAAACTGCCTTCGTCTATACTTAACAAGCTTGTTTATTCTTTTACACGTAAATACAATAATACATTTATATATATATATTAATGAAAAGACATATATATATATATATAATATATATATATATATATATATTATATAATATTATATTTTGTATATATACAACAAATTAACAAAAGTTTTCCTTTGGAAAGGGCCTCTAATATAAACAAAGTTTAGAATCCACTTAGCTACAAATATGTATATAATATGTATGTGTTTTATACGAAGTGTTGACAAAGAAAACAACTATAAAGAGAAATACAGCTGTTTTTCTTTCTCAACAAAGAGAGTTAACATATGTGTTTCATATAAGTATCATATAGTAATAGTTCCACACAATCTTTCATGTTCATCTTAATTGCACACATTTTAAGTATAATGAACATAAATGCACACATATTTTAAGTATATGAACCTATTTACCCCAATTTTCAAAGATCAAAACTCAAAACTACAAAGACAAAGGTTTAGCTTGATTTTGAATCTAAACCGATATCAAACTAATTAAACCACTTGGTATAGAAATAAAATTAAACCCGACCCGACATGATATCCAAATAGAACCCGACCCAACATCCTATTAAAGAGTTGGGTCGGATTCTATTTGGATATCACGTTGAGTCGGGTCTTAATTTCAGTTCGATACAAACTGATTTGATCGGTTTAACTCGTTTGATATCGGTTTAGATTCTAAACCAGTAAAATTGCCTTGTCTGTGTGGTTTTAAGTTTCGATCTTAGGAAATATGGTTAAAAAAGTTCATATACTTAGAATGTGTGCAATTAGGATGACCATGAAAGATTCTGTGGAACTGTTACTATATGATACTTCTGGTGTGAAAATAAGTCGTTTACCCGTGTTTATTTGTTACAAAGGTAATGCTGGTCACTTGACAGAGATATATATTACAAACTCGGTGGTTTTGATTGAAAGTGGCCTATTTGGTTGAAAAGGGTATAAGTGAACTCGACCATTCCCGATGATCTTTTATTATATTTTGGGTAAACATCTTATTTCCACATCCAAACTATCATATAGTAATAGATGCACAAATCTTCAACTTCGTCGTAATTCCACATATTAGAAGTTTTAAAAACCTATTTCTCCACAATACAAAAGATCAAAACTTGATTCCTTAGTGTATTAAGTATAAACTAAAACCCACCACAATCCAATTTAGATCAGTTACTATTCAAAATTTGATTATATAACCAATAACTAATTTCCATGAATCGATACAATCTGATTTTTTTAAATTTTACCAAAGTTGATTCGACATGAGTCGGGTTTATATTTGGATCTTAGGTTGGGTCAAGTTTTTAAATTCGCGTCCAAAACATATTAATTTGATATCAGTTTACCTTCAAACTGTTTAAAACCAACCAAACTTGTATTTATGGGAATACGAGTTTTTAATTTTTTGATTGGGGAGAATTTTTTCTAATATTTTCAATATGTGGAATTAAGATGAGTTTGAAAGATTGTATACAACTATTATTATATTGATACTTTAGTGTAGAAATAGATCGTTTTACCTTTATATTTTTGATGTTTCCCAAATGTTTATGTTTAAAAGAGACGCAGTTTTTATGTTGAGTGAGTTACTTATTTAGACACTTCTATCTTTATTTTACTCAAAAGAACACTTATTGCTTTAGGCACACAATTCCTAATATCGATGTTGGTTGTGACAATTATACCCTTGACCATTAAAGAAGCTAGTTGGGTTATCGTTGAGGAAAAGGAAACATGTGGATGTGGTTGTCTTGGACTTGCGAGGGGACATGTGTGGATGTGTGAATGTGGTTGTCTGGGACTTACGAAAAGTGGATGGTTATTGTCGTGGACATGGGAGATGTGGACACTAAGTGTCTTGGATAAGTAGCATCATCAACTCTCGAGCTTTATGACCTCATTAGACTTTCCTCGAAGATTCTGTCATGTAACCTACAAAAACTTGCAAAAATTATATGATTAGTAACAATGTTGGTAGGTGATACTGTCTGCTATTTTCTTTGCAGATTTTTCTATAACCAATTTAACAGTTTAAAAGCTAACCATAACACTTTAAAACGATTTGAAAGCTGTAAACATCATCAATTAAGAGGAAGGGAAAATAACATACCCTCATCTATCTTTTGTAACCTTCAGTTTCACCACCTCCATAATCTCACCTTCACGTCTTCCACCTTCATCATATTCACCACCACCTCCTCTTCTCGAGTAGCCACCACTGTATCGACCACAACCTCCTCCACAACCACCACCGCTTCCTCCACAACCCCCACAACCTACACTAAAGTATCCACAACCACCTCCGTATCCCACTAAGATATCCACAACCACCTCCTCCACAACCACCACCGCTTCCTCCACAACCACCACAGCCTATACTAAGATATCCACAACTACCTCCACAGCCAGCACTGCTTCCTCCCCAACCACCACAGCCTGCACTAAGGTATCAACAACTTCCTTATTCCACACTCTCACCTTTTCCACCTTCGCCACCTCCATGGTATTCACCACTTTTCGTCTCTTTTTGAGTAGCCACTATATTCTCCTTTATGTCTCCCATTTCCGTATCCACCACCGCCTCCTCCATAACCACCACAGACTCCACTGCAGTATCCATGGCCTCCACCATCACCGCCATCGCGTCCACACGATTGAGATCCAGATCCAAATCTTTATTTCCACGATTACTCCCACCATCACCTCCGCCGTCGCCACCACCATCGAGATTCGGATCCAAATCGCCAAAGGTCTGTCTTTTGGTATGCTATACCTAGATCTACATGAGATTTTCTTCATGACCACATCTAATCCAACACACTAGTTCTTAATCTCTAAGAAGACAACTCCGAGCTCCAATGGATCCGTCTTATCCTCCTTATCTCTTAAACCCATCTATGATACCCTCTCAATTGATCTGAATCCTCAATTCTTATCACGGGAACCATTGCAATGTCCAACTCATCTTCTTCTTCTGCAACTTTGTATACTTATTTAACGTAATCGTGTTCTTTACTCTCGTCTTCTCCAAGATTTGGTTTATCTATGAAAAAGTAAAAAAAAATTGATGGTTTAATCAACGATGAGAAAATGTAAAAAATACTTTGATTCTTTTTTTAAGATCGACTAATTGAAATACTAGTGTTAGAATTGAATATTTAATTGTTAAGTAAAGGTAAGTAAGTGGTGTAGTTAACTAAACTTAAGGTCAATTATGGTATAACACATATAATAAGTGGATATGTAATTGTTAATTAAAGGTAAGTAAGTGGTGTAGTTAACTAAACTGAAGGTCAATTATGGTATAACACATATAATAAGTGTGTCAAAAGTGTAAAGTGTCTTATTGTGTAGATGAAAGTCAAATTGTGTCTTTCCATATAATTGTTTCTTTTATGTTTACCTTTAAAGAGAGACTGTTAACATATATGTATATATAACGAATATTTTATTAATCAATTATATAATTATTCTTTTGTTTATAATATTTTATTAATAATCAACAAAACTGAAAAAAATATTGTTCTGATGAATAGTTGAGATTAATGCTAATAATAATAATATTTTTTCTGTCTATAAATATATTTTAATCAATTATAATAGTATTCCAAAAAAAAATTCATTATATAATTAATCATAAATTATTAATAATAATAATAATAATAAATTGTCAAAGAAAAACATAATGATCATAACATTTTATTAGATATTTTTTCATATTACGTCTCGGTGTAATATGGATATTATCTAATGATTATGATTATCTTCTTATATATTTTCTAATGATTATTATTATCTTCTTATTCTCTAAAAATATTTTTTATCAAATAGTAAGATAAGTATATGTATACATTTACTGAGTAAACAAAAATAATATTAGAATTATCTAAACAAAATAATTAATTATATAATAATAATTTATCTTGTTGGTCTTTGAATTATCATGCTGGTTATTGTATTTGTAAAAAGATTATACCCACATTTACGGACAAACACCTAATTTTACTATATAGAGTGGGAATTTAGAATTATATTATAATTTGAGATATGTATTTGTACCAAATCCAGTCCAAATTTTAAACATTTGAGATGACTTGATCAAGATTTAAATAATAAATAATATATCTATCAAACAAATCCAAATAGGGATATGTGGCTTTGAAAATAAAAATATTTGGTGTAAAGTAATATAGAATATAAATATTATTGTGTTGTTTCTTAATGACTTACAAAAGAGTTGTATATATATACACAAGACTTAAACTTATCTTAATTAGGAATATAACTTAATCTAAATCTTATAATATATATCTAAATAATCTGATCCTTATCACAATAGGATTATATAATAATCTTGGGTTTGGGCTTCAAGATTTCATGGGCTTTACTTTATAATCGGACTTCAACGGTCCATAATAATTGGTTCGCAAGATACTCTTGCTCTCTAATATCTCTTTAATACTCCTCCGTACGATAACGTTGGATGCAACACACAAATCTACAACCATAAAGACTGTTAGGTCGTGGATACACTATGTCGAGGAAAACAATCAATAGATTCTTTGGGCTAAAAACTTCAATTTTGACTTAGATAAGAGAGATGAAAACTTTAGCTCATTTTGATCTTGACAATGATAATAATCTCGTGGGCACAACTGCAGCTCACAACTATCGTCCTTAACTTGGACAGTCGCAAATTTGACTAAAAACTGACCTAAAACATGAATATAACTAAAAATCCCCGTAATGGCTAAACATAAAACAACAAAATCCATGGAAAATAAAACTTTAAGATATTCTAAACTATAGAATAAATCCTAGACAAAATAAAACCCATGTGAAAACCACAAACTTTTGAAGTCACTAAATTTTTAATAATCTTTAAGCTCTTTTATAACGCCACTGACAAAAAAATCATAAGCTTTAACTTAAACTAAAACTTCTACGTAACTAAAAATAATAATATCAAAACCTTAACTATAGTTCCTATAACTATTGCAGGACTAAATAGAAATAGAATCGGAACCCAATTATTTATTTTGACTAATAGCTAATAACACCAAATCCACGAGTAACTCGTCTTCATCATCTGTTATTATCACTTTCTTTTTCAACATCGCCAACACTAACGATGATGAACATTATCGATTTTAACTAGTAAGTGGAAGTTAATTTTGATCTAAGATCATATG
>CAJHQP010006708.1:0-36625 GCA_905132765.1 Moricandia arvensis | reverse complement strand
CAGATTGTTGAGAGTAGAGAGTTCTTTTGATATCACCCATGTTAGCATAGAAGTTAGGCTGCTTAGTTCCAGCCGGATCTAGATCAATCTCCTTCTTCTTTTGGAGTTGAATCTGATCTTGTTGAACTTCTTTAGGTGTCAAGGGAACCAGAGTGGTCTTGCGTCCCTTGAACTCAAATGAGTGCTTGTTGGTGAAGCCATCATGGATAACTCGGCGATCAGATTGCCAAGGTCTTCCAAGAAGTATGTGACCAGCTTCCATAGGCAACACATCACACAAGACTTCATCTTCATATCTCCCAATGGCTAAGGGAATAAGGACTTGACTTGAGACCTTCATGGTGCCTTCTTCATTCAGCCATTGTAGCCGGTAAGGTTTGGGATGCTTCTGAACCTTCAATCCCAACTTCTTGACCAGGGTTTCACTCGCAGCATTCACACAACTACCTCCATCAACAATGAGGCTGCACACTTTTCCTTGGACCAAGCACCGGGTGTAGAAGAGGTTCTCACGCTGCTCCAGCTCCTCAGCCTTATTTTGCAACCTTAGAAGTATTCTTGCTACTAAAAGCTTCCCCTGGACTGGTCCTTCTTCATGTTCTTCTTCAGTGTCTTCTTGGTCAGACTCGGTGATGTCATCTTCTGAGGCATACTCTCCATCTTCCAGCAAAATCATGACTCTCTTGTTGGTACATTCAGAGGCATAATGACCTCTTCCTTGGCACTTGAAACACTTGACATCACGAGCTCTGGAACTAGAGGCTTCAACCTTGCCTTTGCCCTTGTCAAAAGCTCTGCTTGGTTTGGTCTCTTCTCTTGGATAGGACTTGTGATCCTTCTGGAACGGCTTAGACTCTTTAGGGTAAGGTGTCTTCTCTTCCTTGGTGTTGTGTAACCGGTTAGAGCCATAGTGGTTGCGTGATTGTCCCTTCCTCTTGAGCTGCTGCTCCACAAGAATAGCTTTGTGTAGCATCTCTTCAAGCTCCACATAATGTTGCATCTCAACATTGTCTTGTATCTCTCGGTTTAAACCACATAGGAACCTTGACATGGTTGCTTCTCTATCTTCTGATATGCTCGCTCTTAGCATGAGCAACTCCATCTCCTGGTAATACTCCTCCACTGATCTTGAGCCTTGGGTAAGTTTCCTAAGCCGGTGATGCAAGTCTCTGTGGTAGTGACTTGGAACAAACCTCTTGCGCATGATAGACTTCATCTCTCTCCAAGTCTCAACTGGTTCCTCTCCATTCCTTCTACGAGTTGTGATGTACTGATCCCACCAACTTAGAGCATAGTCATAGAACTCAGTAGCAGCAATCTGAATCTTCTTGTGGTTTGTGTACTGCTTACACTGAAAGACTAGCTCAATCTTCTTCTCCCACTCAAGGTAGGCATCCGGATCAGCTTTGCCATGGAATGGGGGTATCTTTATCTTCAAACCAGCAAGCTCATCTCCCTGGTTCATTCTCCTCTCTTGGACACGCCTATGTCTTCTTTGGCTTTGTCTTGAGGATGAACTGAGGTGTTCATACTCATTGTCAGTCTCCTCATAACCGGCATGCTCTTGGCGAGTTGCATGAGGTCTCTCTTCTCTCCTAGTCTCTCGGTTTGGAACTTGACTAGTAGCTCTCCTGATGTCTTCTCTGAACTCTCTCCGGATGTCATTGAGGTTGGTTCTCATCATCTCGGTCATGGTTGCTACCATGTTCTGATTGAGTTGAGCCGACATAGCCTCCATGAGAAGCTTGTTCTTCCTAACGAGTGCAGCTTCTTCTTCAGACTCGGATCCCATGCTTCCTGCACAAAGGTAAACAAAAATAACCAGTAAAAGGGTTCAAGGTAACGAGATAAGCAAAAAGGAAAAAGGATAAAACACCCTAAAGCTTCTTCTGCAAGACAAAAGCAAAAAGGATAATCGGCTACAAGCAAAAAGGAGATTAGGGTTTGCCGATTCAAGTAAAAAGGAAATTCTTTAAACTTTGTCTAAACTTTTCTAAGCTTGTCTAGCACCCTAAACAACCTTAATCTACTCGTATTCAAGGTGATTAACAAGTTAAACAGATGAAACAAAGTGATCTAAAAGGAAAAAGACAACTTGTGCGGCTAGGGTTTCTATCTCTCTAGGGTTTCTCGCAAGCAAAAAGGAAAAGTTTAAAAACTTGTCTAGTTTCTTATGAAACTCGAGCAGCCCTAAACAGATTAGATCTATTGCTTAATCAAGGTAATAGAGATGAAACACGGATGAAACAAAAACAATAAGAGAGAAAAACGAGCACTTCCCAACCAAAGTTGCTCTGATACCACTTGATGCGTCCCTAGGATGCTCTTTGGTTGATGGGAATGGATAATCCTTGCAAGAACGAATCAGAGACTCAAGTTCTTCAAGGCGTGTGGATTGAATGGTGACACAAGAGGGATGGATGAACTCTTGATACTACTAGATGAACAAACCGGATATGACACACCGATTTAGACACCCTTAGGTCTCTGGATATTACACACCAGAACTCGACACACTTTCTAGAGAGAGAGCCGTCAAGGAGAAAGAATACTCGTTGATAAAAAGTTGGATGAGTTACAATAGGGTTTAGGAACCCTTTAAATAAAAAAGAAATCGAGAACAAGCTCTCTAGGGTTTCGGAAATAAGCAAAATGGAAGCTATGGTTTAACTTTAACATATGCTTAAAAATAACATAAAATGTAAACTTCTTTCTAGACTTGGACCGAGATAGGGCCTAAGTGATGTGAAGACAAGTTGTGGCCTCGTTAAAAACCTTCCTCCGGAAAACCTCGTGGGACAAAACCAAAAGCAAGGAAAAGAGCACGCACCCCATGTCTTGCATAGACACTAACTCAGCTTGATGTAGAGATGGCTTGAATTGTGATCAAGACACCTCGGATCAGACCTTGTCCAAGACTTTCTTGTTGTGGATGTGAAGTGAGTAATCCAACAACATTCTCTTTAAGCTTCTTGACTCTGGAACGAGTCATGGGACCTTCAGGAATGGCTAGAGCATCATCACCAGGCTGCTGGTGCAATGTGGCTTCATGTGGCTCATCTAGACTCTCCTTGTTCTCCTTAGTGATCCGGTCCATGATCACATCAAATTGCTTCAGCTTGTGATGCAAGGAGAGGACTCTCCTTTGCTTCAAACAACCCGTGTGAACCTTCCTCCTTTTGGACTTGGGAACACACCTCTTCAAGCGTGGGAAGCTTCTCAGACCTTAGGATATGTTTGATAAGGTCATTGAAGGTAGGACTGAGAGTCAAGAGCAGACCAAACACCTTGTCTTGCTCCCTTCTTTCATTCAACACCTCTGGGTCAAGAGATTGAGGTCTCAGCATCTCAAGTTCAGACCAAAGGGCTCTGAACTTTCCTAGATGAACCGTGAACTCCTCATTCTCTTGGGACAGGTTGTTGATGGCTCTCTTGATTTCAAAGACTCGGCTGAGGTTAGAGATGTTACCATAGATCTTGTTTAAGGTTTCCCAAAGCTCTTTAGCACTCTCACAGTATGAGTAGGCTTCAAGGATAGATCTTTCTAAGGAGCTTTGGAGAAAGGTCAAGACCGTGTAGTCATCTTGTTGCCACTTCTCTTCCGAGACAATGGGCGAACCAGTATCACCACTGGATGAACTCTCTTGAGAGGCGACAGCTTTGGAGGAGTTTGGAGCACCTGAGATGCAATGGCTCCATAACCCCTTTCCACCAAGGGCTGTCTTCACCAGGCGTGACCAGAGAAGGTAGTTGGGACCTTTGAGGATGACTGGAATGACAATGGCTCTGGAAGACTCCATCTTGAGGTCGGATATGAGCTAGACTGTCTTCTTTGTCTTCAATGGTGTGGACTTTAGATCCGGATGACTGGATCTGAAAGGAGTGATCTTTAGAGCTTGTGACTGATGCGAAAGCTTCATCAGGAGACTGACCAACCTGGCTCTGATACCATGAAAGTTTTCAGAGAACAAGTGCTTGAGTGATGATGAACGAGTGTGGAGATGTTGAGGATGAGACTTGATGAGGAAGAACGAGAGACTGATTGAAGAGTGAGAGTGATTCGTGAGAGAGTATGAGAGATTATGAGAGTGTATGAGAGATTATAAGACTAAGTAACCAGAGAAAAGAGAGAATAGAGAGAATAGAGACTAAGAGATTGTGAAGAAGAGAAAATCTCAGCTTGTTTATTAACCATCGACATACAAGAGTTTATATAGGAAAGGAGAGCTACTCTAGGGTTTACAAAATATCAGAGCAAGCATGTGGAGTCAAGGGAAGGTTTGAAATGAGTGGAGCAGGAGCTATACACGCTTGGGGACAGCCTCGCTGGTCAAGAGTGTAACTTGGCCTAGAATCGGCCACCAAGGCCTATGCATCTATCCAGAGATCAGTCCAGGTTCAGCCTCCTTCCTTTCCAGCCTGAACCTTATCCATAAACGGTCAAGACAAGCAGCATCTCGCAGATGCCTTCCAAGATGCCATTCTGATCCCATCTTCTTCTCCAAACCATCCGAGACTCTTTCTTCACCATTGAAGCTTCTCTGTGACTTGGGATGCAAGGTAAGACCTAGGGTTGTACGGATTAAGGGTTTGGTCCGTACAACTTGACCCGGTTTTTGCAAAAAACCTAAAATGTCTTCAAATGGTCGAGAAATAAGTTTCCCGGGTTGGCCCATCCGTACAGGCCGTACAGTCCGTACGGCCGTACTGTACGGACCACCCTATTTTTTGCACCTCAACCATTTGCTCCCAAATTGCACCCAAGCCTTCTTCCTTCATAGTAAACCCCTCCTGAACCTTGTTCTAGCTCTGCATAAGCTTCTAGACCCTCCTTAGACCTTGATCAGTCTCTAAGTGGGTTTTGCCCAAGCTTTGCACATTAACCTTTAGTGAGATGGTTTATCACTTCAAACAAGAAACAGATTGTAGACACAACGATTTACAGAGAATAGAGAGAATAAAGAGAGTAGAGAGAATGGAGAGAAAACTCAGTTTCCTTATCTTTTACTGAACAACTTACAACCACATAAATAAGCAAGGCAAGACAAGAAAGAAAAGATTAAAGTAATGTGATCTGCCCAACTTGTCTTCAACGGCCAGGAGCAATGTAGTTGAGGCATGTAGTCGACTATATCACAATGTAGTTGAGTCATGTAGTCGACTATATCACAGGACTATGTAAATGATCCTTATTCAGATCTCTTCTTATTCATGTCAATAGTACTCACTTATTTCAACAATAGATGCATTAACCTTGGTGGGCGATTCTCAGACAAGTTCTCCCTTGACCAGGCAGCCTGTCTCCAAGCGTGTAAAGCCTCTGGTCAATTCGTTTCAAACCTTCCCTTGACTCCACATGCTTGCTCTGATATTTTGTAAACCTTACAGTAGCTCTCCTTTCCTATTTATACACATGTATGTCGATGGTTACTAAACAAGCTGAGATTTTCTCTCCTTCACAATCTCTTAGTCTCTATTCTCTCTAGTCTCTCTATTCTCTGGTTACTTAGTCTCTCATATACTCTCATAAATGTTAACCTGAAGTGATAAACCATCTCACTAAAGGTTAATGTGCAAAGCTTGGGCAAAACCCACTTAGAGACTGATCAAGGTCTAAGGAGGGTCCAGAAGCTTATGCAGAGCTAGAACAAGGTTCAGAAGGGGTTTACTATGAAGGAAGAAGGCTTGGGTGCAATTTGGGAGCAAATGGTTGAGGTTCAAAAATAGGGTGGTCCGTACCGTACGGTCGTACGGACTGTACGGCCTGTACGGACGAGCCAACCCGGGAAACTTATTTCTCGACCATTTGAAGACATTTTAGGTTTGTGCAAAAACCGGGTCAAGTTGTACGGACCAAACCCTAAATCTGTACAACCCTAGGACTTACCTTGCATCCCAAGTCACAGAGAAGCTTCAATGGTGAAGAAAGAGTCTCGGATGGTTTGGAGAAGAAGATGGGATCAGAATGGCTTCTTGGAAGGCATCTGCGAGATGCTGCTTGTCTTGACCGTTTATGGATAAGGTTTAGACTGGAAAAGAAGGAGGCTGCACCTGGACTGATCTCTGGATAGATGCATAGGCCTTGGTGGCCGATTCTAGGCCAAGTTACACTCTTGACCAGCCATGATGTCCCCAAGCGTGTATAGCTCCTGCTCCACTCATTTCAAACCTTCCCTTGAGTCCACATGCTTGCTCTGATATTTTGTAAACCCTAGACTAGCTCATTTATCTATTTATACTCTTGTAATGTCGAGTTTAATAATCAAGCAGAGAAGTTCTCTCCTTCATAATCTCTTAGTCTCTTTTACTCTCTCTATTCTCTCAAGTCTCTGGATACTTAGTCTCTCAATCTCTTTCTCTCATTAGTCTCTCAATCTCTCATACTCTCTCACAAATCACTCTCACTCTTCCATCAGTCTCTCGCTCATCCTCATCAAATCTCATCCTCAGCATCTCCACACTCGTTCATCATCACTCAAGCACTTGTTCTCTGAAAACTTTCAATAAACTCTCTAATCTCTCACGAATCTCTCTCTCTCACTCTCTCATCAATCTCGTTCCTTTATCATCAAGTCTCATCCACTTCATCTCCATTCTCGTTCATCATCACTCAACACTTGTTCTCTGAAAACTTTCATGGTATCATAGCCTGGTTGCTCAGTCTCCTGGTGAAGCTTTCGCATCAGTCACAAGTTCTAAAGATCACTCCTTTCCAGATCCTGTTCATCCGGATCTAAAGTTCACACCTTTGAAGACAAAGAAGACAGTCTAGCTCATATCCGACCTCAAAGATGGAGTCCTCCAGAGCCATTGTCATTCCAGTCATCCTCAAAGGTCCCAACTACCTTCTCTGGTCACGCCTGGTGAAGATAGCCCTTGGTGGAAAGGGGTTATGGAGCCATTGCATCTCAGGTGCTCCAAACTCCTCCAAAGCTGTCGCCTCTCAAGAGAGCTCATCCAGTGGTGATACTGGCTCTCTTTATGTCTCGGAAGAGAAGTGGCAACAAGATGACTACCTGGTCTTAACCTTTCTCCAAAGCTCCTTAGAAAGATCTATCCTTGAAGCCTACTCATACTGTGAGAGTGCTAAGGAGCTTTGGGAAACCTTAAACAAGATCTATGGTAACATCTCTAACCTCAGCCGAGTCTTTGAAATCAAGATAGCCATCAACAACCTGTCCCAAGAGAATGAGGAGCTCACAGTTCATCTGGGAAAGTTCAGAGCCCTTTGGTCTGAACGAGAGATGCTGAGACCTCAATCCATTGATCCAGAGGTGTTGAATGAAAGAAGGGAGGAAGACAAGGTGTTTGGTCTGCTCTTAACGCTCAGTCCTTCCTTCAATGACCTTATCAAGCATATCCTAAGGTCTGAGAAGCTTCCCACACTTGAAGAGGTGTGTTCCCAAGTCCAAAAGGAGGAAGGTTCACACGGGTTGTTTGAAGAAAAGGAGAGTCCTCTCCTTGCTTCACAAGCTGAAGCAGATCCTCAGTCCAACAAGGCGGCTTACAAGAGGGAGGACAGAAGGGGTCTCAAGTGCGAGCATTGCAAGAGGGATGGACACACCAAGGAGAGTTGTTGGGTTCTTAACCCACATCTCAAACCTGCCAAGTTCAGATGAGCCGTGTCCATGGAGGTTCAAGGAATCAGCTCAGATTCCTTGGGTTGTAAGCAAACCTCCTAAACCCTTAATAAGAGCTTGTGTCTTTGTTTAGTTGTGCATTGAGTGGTGTTTGTGTCCCAGGATCTCCTGGCTTGTTTATTGCATTGTAGTGTGTTCCTGGTCGCTTTTGTCATAGCTTATCCATCATGGTTGTCTTGAAGCATTTAGAAGTTGTCTAAGCTCTTGCTTCATGGTTTTGATAATCTGTTTTGCATAAGCATATCTCATTCTGTCTGAAATCTAGAATAGAATCTGAGTAGAATAAGAAAGGAAGAAGAGATTTAGAGGATTCGAGACTAAAGAAAGAGACTTTAAGAGATTTGGATCTAGGAACCCATTTCGGGTGAACCGAGAGACTAGAGAGACTAAGAGAAAAGAAATGAGTGGATTGATTGATTAATGTTTCGACAAGAGGGTTACAATATATAGAGGAAATCTTAGGGCAACAAGGGGATAAGGTTTCAACGGATAGAAGACTAAGCGTGTGGAGTCAAGGCTCGTTTAGGCGCCTAATTCAAATACTTGGACGAGAAGCTTCACACGCGAGATGCCAAAGGAATCTTGACCAGATGCTCTTCCTTTCTTAGCCACATGAGCCAGCATGTCCACAGCTCTTCCTTTTGGTCTTCCTTATCCGGAACCAAGCTTGAGTCGGGGTGGTAAATGGTAAATGTAACTTTTGGTCTAGTTACATTTACCTCGGGTAACTTTCGACCAAGTTCACCCGAGTTAACTTTTTTACGGCTTTGTACGGCCAAACTGTACGGACATGTACGGACACCCCAATTCCAAACCTTCTCCATTCCTCTAATCTTTCTCTATCAAGTGAACCCCTCTTGTTCAACACTCCCCCTCATGCTTGGCCATGTGGAACAAGTCAAGCTTGGAATGCCATGAGATCTTCCTCATTAAAAACCTTATCAAAGAAAACCCTCCTTAGGGATAAAACCTCAACAAGGAAAAGAGTAAAGACCCCATGGCAAGGGGATCAACCTCGTTTGGTGAGGTCTAAGAGTCCAAGTCTGGTATGGATGGACTCTATAGTTTTCTGCCTGGCTGCCTTGGTGAAAACATTGGCTAACTGATCTTCACTTCTGGTAAAGCAAGGTAGAATGTCTCCAGAAACAATCATCTGCGTCACCTTATGGCAATCAACTTCAGTATGCTTCGTCCTTTCATGGAACACCGAGTTGGAGGCAATGTGGATGGCTGCTTGGTTGTCACAGTGCATTGTCATGGGTGTGGCCTGCTCAATTCCCAAGTGCTTCAGTATACCCTTGATCCAGACCAGCTCGTTTGTAAGCTTCAACATGGCTCTATACTCAGCTTCAGCACTCGAACAAGAGACCACCTTCTGCTTCTTGCTCTTCCAAGTGACAAGATTCCCACCAATGAAGGTGCAATATCCAGTAGTAGACTTCCTATCCATCCTGTCTCCAGCCCAATACCCTACCACTTCAGTGCTCTCATTGCATCCCATCCAGACTCCTTGATCTGGTGATCCATTCAGGTACATGAGGAGACGGTTCACCATGTTCCAGTGATGTTCCCTTGGTCCTTGCATGTGTTGACTTACCTGGTTCACAGCAAAACATATATCAGGTCGTGTGATGGTTAGGTAGATCAACTTACCAACAAGCTTTCTATAAAGCTTGGCATCCTGGAATGGTGGACTGTCTTTTATCTCCCCCTCACAAGGAACTTTGTATCCATCCTCCAAAGGTGTCTTGAATGTCTTCCCTCCTTGTATACCTGCATCTTTCAAAAGATCAAGTGTATATTTCCTTTGAGACAAGAACAAACCTTCCTTGGATCTACATATCTTTATTCCAAGAAAGTATTTCATCTCTCCTAAGTCTTTGATTTCAAACACAGACTTCAAATAATCTTTGGTGATTTGAATACCTTCTTTGTCACTTCCAGTGATGATGATATCATCAACATACACTAGAAGAACAATGATACCTGATGGAGTGGTGAGGGTGAAGAGAGTGTGGTCAAGCTCGGATTTCTTGAAGCCTCTCCCATTCAAGGTTGTGCTCAACTTGTTGTACCAAGCCCTTGGTGACTGTTTAAGGCCATAGATAGCTTTCTTTAGTCTAAAAATATTTCCTTCCTTGACCAACTTCTCTAACCCCGGTGGAGGATACATGTAGACCTCGTCTTCAAGTTCCCCTTGAAGAAATGCATTCTTCACATCCATCTGCCAAAGTCCCCACTTGAGGTTGACTGCTATTGAAAGAACTATCCTGATGGTGTGGAGTTTTGAAACTGGGGCAAACGTATCAAGATAGTCTTCACCATAGGTTTGGGTAAACCCTCTTACTACAAACCGAGTCTTCTTTCTGTCCATCTTCCCATTTGCAAGGTACTTGATTGTGAAGATCCATCTACTAGACACTGCCTTCTTCCCTCTTGGTAATTCACTCTCATACCAAGTTGTTAGATTTTCAGAGTATGGACTCGTGTGTGTGAAGAACAGGATGAACAAACCCTTTAGGGACAGAGAGAACACGAAATGGTGAAGAGAGTGTATCTGGTTCACTTAGTGTTTACTTGAACCAGAAACAAAGATTAGGAGAGTTTAGAGAGATTAGAGAGATTAAGAAAGAGATAGATTAAGAGAGACTGATTCAAGAACACTAAGCTTTTGTTTATAGAAGTGGAGAGGGGAAATCCTCCTTACTCCCTTTTAGAGCTTACAAATCGCCAACTACAACCATTTATAGGATTTACAAGTTCCTGGACCATAAACCTAAATCTAATGGCTGTGATAAGACTTGAGAATGAATGGCTAGGATTGCTGGCGAGTTTGAATCTGGTCAAGGGAAGGAAGGCTTGTGATTGGCTGTCCAAAGGCTCCTATGAATCTGGCTGGTTCTTTGGCTAGATACATAGTCTCTTTTGCTCTTCCTTTCCAGCAAGTATACAGCCAGAACCAGCCTGTCATCGCCCCTTATCTTCTTTTATCCACAAAGCATCTTCTTGGTATCTCCTTGATGCCATTTTGATTCCTCTTGATCAGAACCACTTGGTTTAAGTCCCAGACTTTGCACGGACCACCAGGGAGTGTACGGACAGGTTATGGTCCGTACACTTTTGCCCTATTTTTGCACAAAGTCTAAAACACTTCAAATGGTCGAGTATCAAAGTTCTGGGTCGTCCTTGGTCCGTACGGATCCGTACAGTCCGTACAAATCCGTACAGGTCCGTACAGAATCCGTACGGGTCACCCTATTTTTGCACACTTGACCATTTGATCCCAAATGGTTCCTAAAGTCCCTCCTGGACTTGTTCTTCAGTTTACATTAGCTTCAGGACCCTTCTTGACACCTTTAAACCCTTCCAAAGCCTTCTTAGACAATCTCCAGAGGTATTGCCCTATTTTTGCACATTCCACCATTTGATCCCAAATGGTTCCTAAAGTCCCTCATGGACTTGTCCTTCACTTTACACTAGCTTCAGGACACTTCTTGAAACCTTTAAACACTCCTAAAGCTTTCTCAAACAATCTCCGGAGGTCTTGCCCTATTTTTGCACAAGACCCAAACTTCACCCAAACTCATCCTTTTACTCCATTTCATCTCTTCAAGTTAATACTCCCCCTCAAGCTTGACTCTAGTGATCCTAAGTCAAGCTTGGAACCTTGAAGAGTCTCCTCATTAAAAACCTTATCAAAGAAAACCCTTTTTGGGATAAAACCTTGATAAGGAAAAGAGTAAGATCTCCAAGGCCTAGGGATTGGCCAGTGAGTTCTTTGTGTCTCAACCAGTGTGGTGGACACAAAGAACTCTGGATCATGGCCCTCACTGTGGTGCAAGTCTGGACCGACTCTCATTGCACACCACTAACTCTTCTTGAGCTCAACTAGCTCTCTCCACACTGATCTTGGTCTCTCCCCCTTTCACCCAACCTCTTGTTGGGTTTAAGTGCTCGGATTACCAGATACTAACTCAGCCTTGCTTGCTTCTTCTTCTTTAATAACCACCAAGGACTCTCACTTCACAGATCATTGAAGCTTCTCAATACTCCCCCTCAAGCTTGACCATGTGGAACAAGTCAAGCTTGAAAGGATTGCTTCATGATCTTGATCAACACACCACTGCCCACTCCTTTCTGATCTCGCCACCTTGAATGGAATGCTGGAAGATACCTCAGCTAACTCTTCAACCACCTCACTTCAGAAGCCGCATTGTAGAGTCACCTTCTTCTTCACACAGCCAAGTGCTCTGACCACTCTCTTGTCTAGACTCGCCAATGTCTAAACCCGGATGGCTCCATCTTCTATTCCTGGTGCAATGGTGAGGAGGAACCAGGTCTTGAACTTAGATCATCAGGTAGCTCACTCAAGTCCCCACCTCAAGCTTGAATTGAGTTTAGGTTCAAGCTTGAAAGTGAGCCTGAATAAGCATCCAAACCAGGAGCACACCACCCCAACAGCTGCGCTTAGATCACTGGTCCACCTTCATGTCTTCAGCTCCAAGTACCCTCAGGTCACCGGCCACCTCAAGCTTCAGTGATGACCTTGCCTTGTGCATCTTCATGAACCAGGAGCACATCACTCCCAACAGCTGCGCTTAGACTACTGGCTTCATGCACAAGCACCAACAACTCTCCACTGCCTAAGCAATGGGCAAGTCTTCCTCTTTGTTCTGGATTGATGCTGAACAAGGACACTCCTTGTGAACCTGAAACAACACTTAAACTCCAAACAAGATAAGACACACTTGCATTGGGATCAAACCTTGACTAATCATCAAGTTTGATCACCAATGTCACAAGTATTGCACTTAGACAGTATCTCATTATCATTAAGATCCATCTAATGCAAGCTTACCACTCTCTAAATGCAATGGATGAACTGATCAGGAACACTCACAAAGCAATTAGGCAATAAAATCCTGCCTTAAACGACCCTTAGATTCAAGTCTAGGTGTCTCAACCTTAAGGAAGTAACAATGATAAACGAATGCAACAGTCTTAACCTATTCTATTCATGAAAGCAAGCCGGATTAGACACACAATCTATCATCCTAGCAAGACAACCATTTAGAACATAGACTAAGCAACATTATCATTTCCAAATACCAGACCCAAATGCTTCACTTTAATCAGTTCTATTCATGTATGCAAGCAGATTCAGAACATGCTATCTAATATCATGACAAGCATCATTAAGAACTGGAGCAAGCATTTCAATAACTCAAACAACCAAACGAGTCTCTTTCAATACAACCTGGAACAGATTCTAAACATTCACATCTAGCAATCTTTAAACACATTTTCAGGCTTCAACACATCACACACACATATTTCAGTTCATATAGATCATAAAGGATCAAGCTTTACTCAAGGGAAAGAAGTTTCTTACAGTCAAGGAACTAGTGTTAGTTCCTTGAACCACCAGTGATATATGGACTGGACAAGAGCTATTGGTGTCGACCCCAACATCTCCTTCCTCCATGGACCTTCCCCTTGGACTCTCCATATCAAAGACTCCACCTTTCTTCATACTTGAGTCGCCTCCATCAGTAACAGGGTGAAAGCTTTCACCTTTCTTCCTGATCTTTGAATAGGAACCGGCCTGGACAGTTTTGATGAAGAGGGGAGCAAGTCCTCTCCAAAACTTCTAGATCCAAGGCTCTTCTTTCTTCTGGACGGGTATGAGAGAGTATGGGTCTTCAAGAACACTTTCTGGGCAGCAGATGAACACCTTCTTGTAGAGGTTGAACCGGCTGGAAAGGAAGTGTCTTTTGGGCTTGAATGGACATGAGAGTGAGCTTAGATCTTCAGCGGATGAAGGAACCAAGTTCTTATGAACCAGGCTCTGATACCATGTTAGATTTTCAGAGTATGAACTCGTGTGTGTGAAGAACAGGATGAACAAACCCTTTAGGGACAGAGAGAACACGAAATGGTGAAGAGAGTGGATCTGGTTCACTTAGTGTTTACTTGAACCAGAAACAAAGATTAGGAGAGTTTAGAGAGATTAGAGAGATTAAGAAAGAGATAGATTAAGAGAGACTGATTCAAGAACACTAAGCTTTTGTTTATAGAAGTGGAGAGGGGAAATCCCCCTTACTCCCTTTTAGAGCTTACAAATCGCCAACTACAACCATTTATAGGATTTACAAGTTTCTGGACCATAAACCTAAATCTAATGGCTGTGATAAGACTTGAGAATGAATGGCTAGGATTGCTGGCGAGTTTGAATCTGGTCAAGGGAAGGAAGGCTTGTGATTGGCTGTCCAAAGGCTCCTATGAATCTGGCTGGTTCTTTGGCTAGATACATAGTCTCTTTTGCTCTTCCTTTCCAGCAAGTATACAGCCAGAACCAGCATGTCATCGCCCCTTATCTTCTTTTATCCACAAAGCATCTTCTTGGTATCTCCTTGATGCCATTTTGATTCCTCTTGATCAGAACCACTTGGTTTAAGTCCCGGACTTTGCACGGACCACCAGGGAGTGTACGGACAGGTTATGGTCCGTACACTTTTGCCCTATTTTTGCACAAAGTCTAAAACACTTCAAATGGTCGAGTATCAAAGTTCTGGGTCGTCCTTGGTCCGTACGGATCCGTACAGTCCGTACAAGTCCATACAGGTCCGTACAGAATCCGTACGGGTCGCCCTATTTTTGCACACTCGACCATTTGATCCCAAATGGTTCCTAAAGTCCCTCATGGACTTGTTCTTCAGTTTACATTAGCTTCAGGACCCTTCTTGACACCTTTAAACCCTTCCAAAGCCTTCTTAGACAATCTCCAGAGGTATTGCCCTATTTTTGCACATTCCACCATTTGATCCCAAATGGTTCCTAAAGTCCCTCATGGACTTGTCCTTCACTTTACACTAGCTTCAGGACACTTCTTGAAACCTTTAAACACTCCTAAAGCTTTCTCAAACAATCTCCGGAGGTCTTGCCCTATTTTTGCACAAGACCCAAACTTCACCCAAACTCATCCTTTTACTCCATTTCATCTCTTCAAGTTAATACAAGTATCATTCTTGATCATTGCGGTTGCTTCAGCTCCTACTGACTCTCTCCATTCTTTGTCCTTCATTGCTTCCTCATAAGACCGAGGAATGTAGCTATCATCCAGATTCATCATGAAGACACATTGCTCTTAAGGATAGTGGGCAAGAGAGCAGGAAACTTGAGCAGGATGCTCTACTGCCTGAGCATTATAATACACTCTAGTGTTCACCCAATTGGTGGGTGGATTCCTGATCCTAGTGCTCCTCCTTAGTTTTTGTTTAACAGCCAGTTCTTGATCTTGGTTCTGACTTCCATCTTGAACTGATCCTTCTTCCTCCTTGTTCACCATTTCTTCCTCTTGTTCCACACTTTGATCATGAGAACCAGAGTCCTCTCCAACTTCTGGTTGATCTTCTGGTTCATTTCCCCCCTCATGGTCGAAGTGGGGAGCTTGTTCTTCTTCATTGTTGGGGGGACCTTGTGGTTGTCCTCCTCCAGTCTTAGGATCTTGGGAGAGATTAATCCCAAGACTCTCTAGTATGATCCTCAACTTAGCTGCCTTGTCAGATTCAAGATCCTTTAACTCTGCCTGGTTCTTTTCTTCATAATACCCCCTTTCTTCAATGAACTTCACTTCCCTTGATACCAGAACTCTTCTGGTTATAGGATCATAGCACTTATAACCTTTCTGAGTCGGTGAGTACCCTATAAACATCCCCTTAGTGCTCTTTGCCTCCAGTTTGTTTCTCAACTCTCCCGGTCTTAGAACAAAACATAGACAACCAAAGACCCGAAGGTGATCCAGGGTTGGTCTATGTTTGTTCAAGACTTCAAATGGAGACTGGTTGTCCAGGATCCTCGTTGGTGTTCTGTTGATGAGATAAAAAGACACTGCATCACTCCAAAAACTCTTGGGGAAATTTGCTTGAAACATCATGGACCGAGCAACCTCCATAAGGTGCCTGTTCTTCCTCTCGGCTACTCCATTCTGTTGAGGGGTATAGGGGCAACTTGTCTGGTGAAGTATGCCATGTTGAGATAGATGATGCTTGAAGGCTTGGCTAGTATACTCCCCTCCATTATCAGATCTAAAAATTTTCAACTTGGCATTAAACTGGTTAGTCACATAGTTCTGAAAATTTCTAAATGCATCAAACACCCTATCTTTAGATGGGATCAAGGTTATCCAGGTGTATTTAGACTTCTCATCTATGAATGTTACAAAATACTTGTGATTCTCCCTAGACAAACATGGTGCAGTCCAAACATCAGAGTGAATCAGATCAAAGCAATGTTCATAGATGGTTGTATTGACCTTAGGTAATAAAGAAGACAAAGAAATAAAGAGGATGGGCTTACTTGGGAGGCAAGGCAATCCGTACAAGTTTACGGAATGACTTGACATACAAGGCACCCATCCGTGACCTAGAAGAAACTTGAGAAGCAAGGAAAAGAAGAGCCACTCGCCAAGTTTGAATATTCAAACAAGAGTGAACCGTTGGGAAGCAAGGAGACAAAGGAGAGGATTTGTTTATAGTTAAAGTCACATGTGCTGAACCCTTCCACTTGCAACCAGACCGTTCAGCACAAGTCACTTTCACCCACAGAACCTCGGCCAGAGCATCTTTATTTTATTCATTTCCTTTTGTCTGTTCAGAAGTGTACAGAAGGCATCTTGCCTATTTAAGTTACTTGTATGCAGTTTACACAAAGCAAGGAATAAAATCTCCTTCTCTATTCTCTCTTATTCTCTCGTGCAAACACTTCTCTCTCTCTCTCCTCCTGTTCTCGAATCAAACTCCCCTTTTCTCTCGTGTTGTTCATTCTGTTTTTAACAAAACTTACATGGTATCAGAGCCTTTTGGCTCCTAAACCTATTTTTTCTTCCGCAAAACTACTCTATTCTCTTCACTCTTTCTTTTCAACCGATCAGTTCTTGAGTTTCTTGAATAACATCCTTTTATCCAGTGGATAATAGCTCTGTTCTTGTGAGTTCTTCAACTGTTCTTCATCTTTGTTTGCTTCTTATTTTCTTGAGACATAGAGAGATAGCTTGTTCCTATTTGTTTTCTGTCTAAAATCTTATCCAGAAACCAAATATTTTCCAGTTTTCTTTCAAAACCCTCAAGAACACCCTTTTACCCACTGGATAATAGCAACTCGAAATGGAGCAAAACAAGGCAGTGGTGATTCCAGTCACTCTTAAAGGAGTGAACTACCTTCTATGGTCAAGATTGATCAAGAATGCCCTTGGTGAAAGAGGTTTATGGTCCCATATCACTCCTGGTGAGGCGCCAAAACAAACCAGCCAAGGAGAAGATGGAAAGGAGATTGTGGTGGTAGATGAAGGAAAATGGAGTCAAGAAGACTTTATGGTGCTGAATATCATCCAGAGCTCATTTGATGGTCCCATAATGGAGGCCTACTCTTACTGTGAAACCGCAAAGGAGTTGTGGGATACACTACAAAAGGTGTATGGTAACATATCCAACCTCAGTAGGGTCTTTGAAGTGAAGAAAGCTATCAACTGCTTGAACCATGAAGACATGGACTTTAACCAACACTTTGGTAAGTTCAGAGCTCTCTGGGCAGAGCTGGAGATGTTGAGGCCCTGTACCACTGACCCTACTACCCTGAATGAGAGGCGTGAGCAAGACAAAGTGTTTGGTCTACTCCTCACTCTCAACCCAACTTACAACGACCTCATTAAGCATATTCTGAGGGCTGATAAGCTACCAAGTCTAGAAGAGGTGTGCTCCCAAATCCAGAAGGAACAAGGCTCAGTTGGTTTGTTTGGAGGAAAAGGAGAACTCAACTTAGCCAACAATGCTGAGATAGTATCTGCAAACAAGGCCTTCTTCAAACCAGAAGATAGGAAGAAGTCAGTGACTTGTGATCATTGTAGGAAGGTCGGCCACATGAAGAACTAGTGCTGGATCCTTCACCCTCATCTCCGTCCTCCATCAAGATTCAACCAGGCTAGAGCACATGAGGCTATTCATCAGAATGTCCAGCCCACCATTCAACCGGTGCATCAACAGAATGGAGGGAGAGCCATGAACTCCACTGCTCACATTGCTGGAACATCTACTCGGCTTAACCAGGATGACTCTCTAATCCGCAAGTCAGACATTGAGGCTCTCATAAAAGCCCTCAAATGCCAACTCTGGTAACATCAGTAGTAATGTTCATAATGCTTTAAATACAATTCAGAACATATCTCAACCTGCTAGGCCATTGATCATAGATTCAGGGGCATCTCATCATATGATCAAAGATGCTAAACTGATTAGTAATGTTAAACCTGCTCTTGGAAATGTGATGATTGCAAATGGTGATAAGGTACCCATTGAGGGCATAGGGAACTTGAACTTGTTTGGTAGAGAGTCTAAAGCCTTATATATGCCTACATTTGCATCTAACTTGCTCTCAGTTAAGAAAACGACTTCTGATCTTAATTGTCATGTGATTTTTAGTCCTAATGAAGTTCATTTTCAGGATATTGAGACAAGTAAGATGATTGGAAAGGGTGTAAGCAAAGGAGACCTCTATTTGCTTGAAGACACCAAGCTTAAATCAGATTTACCTTATGCTCTTAGTTCTGCTTCTGTTTTAGATTCTAATGTATTATGGCATGCTAGATTAGGTCATCCTCATTCTCGTGCCTTAGGATTGATGTTCCCTAATCTGTCTTTTAGGAATGATAGCTGTGAAGCTTGTATCCTTGGCAAACATTGCAAAACCGTTTTTACTAAATCAACCACTATTTATGAACACTGCTTTGATCTTGTGCACTCAGATGTCTGGACTGCTCCATGTGTTTCTAGAGAAAACCATAAATACTTTGTCACCTTTATAGATGAGAAATCAAAGTACACTTTGCTAACCTTAATTCAATCTAAAGATAGAGTGTTAGAAGCTTTTATAAACTTTCAGAGCTATGTCACTAATCATTTCAATGCCAAGATTAAAATTTTTAGGTCAGACAATGGTGGTGAATACACAAGCCATGCATTCAAAAATCATCTAGCCAGACATGGAATCATTCATCAAACCAGCTGCCCATACACACCACAACAAAATGGAGTGGCAGAGAGTTAGAATCGACATCTTATGGAGGTTTCCAGAAGCATGATGTTCCACACAAATGTTCCAAAACGTTTTTGGGGTGATGCTGTGGTCTCAGCATGCTATCTAATAAACAGAACTCCTACAAGGGTCCTCCATGATGTCTCTCCCTTTGAGGTATTGAATAAAAACAAACCCTCTCTTGATCATTTGCGTGTGTTTGGGTGCCTCTGTTTTGTTTTGATTCCAGGAGAGCAAATAAATAAACTTGAAGCCAAGAGTGTCAAAGCAATATTCATTGGGTATTCAGCTAATCAGAAAGGGTACAAGTGCTATGTACCAGAAACTAGAGGGGTGATGGTCTCAAGGGATGTCAAATTTGTTGAGTCAAAGGGTTATTATGGTGAGAGGAGCTGGGAAAATCTGGAGGATCTTTCACACGCCCCATCAGATAGAGCAACTAACCTGAGAATCATCTTGGAAAGTCTTGGAATTAACCAGCCTTTGGCAAGGGAAAAGCCAAGAGAACACTCTACCCAAGCGGCTGATCCAGTTGAAGATGGTATCCATGTTGATCATGAAGGGGGGAACCAACCAGAACCAGAAGAAACAATGCAACATGAAGGTTCTGAAACTCATGATCAACAGGATCCAGAGGAAGTCCAAACACAACCAGAAGAAGTGCAAGTGCAATAACTAAGAAGAAGCACTAGGATTAGACATGATCCAGAAACCTGGAAGAACAAACGGGTGTACTTTAATGCCAATGCAGTAGCTCATCCCACTCAAGCAGTTTGTTCCTTGGCTCAATATCCAGAAGAGCACCAAGTCTTCATAAGTAATGTAGATCAAGATTACATCCCAAGGACTTATGAAGAAGCAATGGCAGATGATGAGTGGAGAGCATCAGTGGAGGATGAGATCAATGCCATGATCAAGAATGATACTTGGTTTGAAACTGAGCTCCCAAGAGGCAAGAAAGCTGTAACTAGCCGCCTACTCTACACCATCAAGTATCTAGCTAATGGGAAACCAGAAAGAAAGAAGACAAGGCTGGTAGCAAGAGGATTCACCCAAACTTATGGAGAAGATTACTTGGATACTTTTGCCCCAGTAGCAAAGCTTCACACCATCAGGATCATACTATCACTTGCAACCAACTTGGAGTGGGATTTGTGGCAAATGGATGTGAAGATGCCTTTCTTCAAGGTGAACTAGAAGATGAAGTCTACATGCGCCCTCCTCCTGGTTTAGAAGACATGGTCAAACCAGGAAATGTGTTGAGACTCAAGAAGGCTATCTATGGACTTAAGCAATCACCTAGAGCTTGGTACCACAAGCTTAGCACCACTCTTAATGGAAAAGGGTTTAGTAGATCAGAGGCAGATCATACCTTATTCACTCTCACCAGCCAACAAGGTATAGTAGTCATCCTTGTGTATGTTGATGATATCATCATCACAGGGAGTGACAAAGAAGGTATACAAACCACTAAAGCTTACTTAAAATCTGTATTTGATATTAAGGATTTGGGTGAGCTAAAGTACTTTCTTGGAATAGAAGTATGCCGATCCAAAGAGGGGCTCTTCTTATCCCAAAGAAAGTACACACTTGATCTCTTGAATGGAGCAGGTATGCTTGGAGAAAAACCAGCAAAGACTCCACTGGAGGATGGCTATAAAATCTTGCGTGAGGGGGAGTATGAAGACACCTCATTTGATGATCCAAAGAAGTACAGAAGACTAGTGGGTAAGCTGATCTATCTAACCATAACTAGACCTGATATTTGTTTTGCTGTGAACCAGGTGAGCCAGCATATGCAAGTGCCAAAGGTTCATCACTGGAAAATGGTGGAAAGGATACTCAGATACCTCGGTGGAGCTCCTGGACAAGGAGTATGGATGGGGTGTAATGGCAATACAGAAGTGATTGGATACTGTGATGCTGATTGGGCAGGAGACAGAAATGATAGGAAATCAACTACTGGTTACTGCACCTTCATTGGAGGCAATCTAGTCACATGGAAAAGCAAGAAGCAAAAGGTGGTTTCATGTTCAAGTGCTGAAGCTGAATATAGAGCTATGAGGAAGCTTACAAACGAGCTGGTTTGGATCAAAAGTCTACTCAAAGATTTAGGGATAGAGATCACTTCTCCAATCACAATGCATTGTGATAACCAGGCAGCCATACACATAGCTTCAAACTCAGTGTTTCATGAGAGGACAAAACACATTGAGGTGGACTGCCATCAGGTGAGGCAAATGGTGATCCAAGAAGTCATCTTACCTTGTTACACAAGGTATGAAGATCAGTTAGCAGATATTTTCACTAAAGCCGCAAGTACCAAGGTGTGTGAGTCCATTTATCCCAAACTTGGACTCATTGACATGACCAAGGCATGATCCTCTTAGCCATGGAGCTTCTACTCTTTCCTTAGTATGTTTTTGTCCCAAAACAGGGTTTTACATACTAAGGTTTTAATGAGGGAAGTCTTCATTGGTTTCCAAGCTTGATCATTGCATTGGATCAAGCTTGAGGGGGAGTATTGACCTTAGGTAATAAAGAAGACAAGGAAATAAAGAGGATGGGCTTACTTGGGAGGCAAGGCAATCCGTACAAGTGTACGGAATGACTTGACATACAAGGCACCCATCCGTGACCTAGAAGAAACTTGAGAAGCAAGGAAAAGAAGAGCCACTCGCCAAGTTTGAATATTCAAACAAGAGTGAACCGTTGGGAAGCAAGGAGACAAAGGAGAGGATTTGTTTATAGTTAAAGTCACATGTGCTGAACCCTTCCACTTGCAACCAGACCGTTCAGCACAAGTCACTTTCACCCACAGAACCTCGGCCATAGCATCTTTATTTTATTCATTTCCTTTTGTCTGTTCAGAAGTGTACAGAAGGCATCTTGCCTATTTAAGTTACTTGTATTCAGTTTACACAAAGCAAGGAATAAAATCTCCTTCTCTATTCTCTCGTGCAAACACTTCTCTCTCTCTCTCTCTCCTCCTGTTCTCGAATCAAACTCCCCTTTTCTCTTGTGTTCTTCATTCTGTTCTTAACAAAACTTACAGGTTGTGGATTTATGAAAAACAGTCTTACAATGCTTGCCTAAAATACAAGCTTCACAATCATTATTCTCAAACACCACACATGGAACCATTAAGTTTAAAGCTTTAACATGAGGATGTCCTAGTCTAGCATGCCACAAAGCATTCTTATTTAAAACAGAAACAGGAACAGAAGTAAACGAGCAATTATGATCAGGCACAGAACTAAGTTCTTCAAGCATATAAAGGTCTCCTTTGGTTACTCCTTGCCCAATCAACTGTTTGCTCTCAATATCCTGAAACTTTACATCATTAGGACTAAAGATAACATTGCAATGCATATCAGTGGTACACTTCTTGACATAAAGTAAGTTTGAAGTAAACTCAGGCATATAGAAAGCTTTAGATTCTTTGTCAAACAGTTTCAACTTGCCTACACCTCTTATTGGTATCCTATCTCCATTAGCAATCATTACATGTCCATGCGCAGGTTCAATGTCTCTAATAAGACTAGTATCACTGATCATATGATGAGATGCACCTGAATCTACTATCAAGGGTTTAGACATGTTATGAGCAGTGTGAGATTGACCAAGCATCCTAGAATGGGTGTAGGCACTATCAGTTTTAGCAGTACTAGCAATCCTATATGCTCCAAATGAGTACCCACTAATATTACCAAGATTGTTACCATTATCCTAGAGCATTTTGATGAGAGCATCCATCTCAGATCGGCGGATGAACTCATGCTCATTGGGTCGTGGCTGATGGGCAGTATAGGTCACCAAAGCCTTGCTCTCACCACCTTCACGCCCTTCTGCTTCATTGGCCCGGTTAGAGGTTCCTGCTGTTGACATGAAGAAGTGAATGGCAAGAATTAGGAGATCAAGGCAAGAAGAGTGTTCTGGATGATCAAGAGTTAACTGGTCCGTACACTTTGGACTCCTAAGACCTAACTTGACTTACAAGGCACACAAGAGGATATCTTGACTGGGAAGACTATTTTAAATATCTGTCTGACCTCTAGTAACTGCAAGGATCCGTTGGAGTCAAGACAAAAGAGAGGTCACATGTGGGGTTAAGGTTTGGACCAGAGGAGAGAGAGTCAGGACCACACAAAGACCAGTCACTATCACCTAAGCTGGACGTGCCTTCTGCCTTGTTCAGGCTCATTAGTTTATTTATTTCCTCGTTAACTTATTTTTCTATTTATGTAAGCATCCTTAGAACCAGACAAAGCAAGGAAATCATTTCTATCCTTCTCTCTCTTTGAATTTCGAAATCTCTCTCTCTCTCACTCTTGTTCTTCATGTTCTTCATTCTCCAGCAGTAAACTACTTCTAAATCTCTCATTCTAACATAAATCTCACATGGTATAAGAGCAGTATGTTCTAGAGACCTAATTCTTCTTATTCTCTTTTCTTTCTTCCGCTAAATCTCTGAGTTTTTTTTTTATTTCTATTTTTGGAAAAGTTCATCTTGTTCTTCAGCTGTTCATCATTTCCAGCTCCAGAATTTGCCAAAAATGGAAAAGATGTTTCGACCAAGAAAATGAAGAAGGATAATCTCATTCCAGTAACCCTAGAGGGTCCTAACTATCTTTTATGGTCAAGAGTGGCCAGAGTTACCTTGGGAAGTCATGGACTTTGGGACAGCCATATCATGGAGGCTGAAACTTCAAAGAGGATGGCTCAAAAGGATAGTCAGGCTACTTGCCTAAAGCATGAAGACAAGTGGGTTCAAGAGGAACAGCAAACTCTTGGAATTATACACAGCTCTCTGTCTGAACAAATCTTGGAGGATCATTATCACCTCAGAACCGCCAAGAGTTTATGGGAGAAGCTTCAAAATGTTTATGGGAATCTATGGGAGAGTCTTCAAGCTGTCTATGAGCAAGACAAAATTTTCAGTCTTCTCCTAAACCTGGATTCACCTTGCAATAGTCTGATAAATTATATCATTCAAGAAAGGAAGCTTCCAAGTTCCCTAGGAAGCCAGTCAAGTACATTTAAGCTCAAGGAGTTTGAGCATCAAGTAATTACAGGAAGAACCATGTATTCAGCACTCTGTGGTGATTCTAATGAAGGAGGAACATGGAGGAGTATGGCAGGGGCGACCAATTCTGATAGTCCAGTGACCAGAAGAGACTTTGATTCCTTTATAAAAGCTGCCAAGGCCCTTATCTCACCTAAGAAGGTTGGTAAATATTATCCTGACTCTAAACCCATCATTATTGATACAGGAGCTAGCCATCACATGATTAGTGATAGGAACCTGGTTAGTAATATCAAACCTGCCTCAGGGAATGTGCTTATAGCAAATGGTGATAAGGTTAAGATAGAAGGGATAGGGAACCTTAGGCTGTTTGATAGAGAATCCACTGCCTTATATATGCCTCAGTTTACATCAAATTTGCTATCAGTTAAAAGGGCAACCGTGGACCTGAATTGTCAAGTTCTTTTTAGACCTGATGAGGTTGAATTTCAAGACCTGAAGACAGGGCAGGTAATTGGAAAAGGGTACAGCCATCATGAACTATATCACCTAGAAAAGACAAAGGTTTCTGGAGCATCTCCTGCTCACTGCCTAGTCAGTACTTCTAATGGGATTGAGAGCATCATATGGCACTCCAGATTGGGACATCCTCACACTAGAGCTTTGAACTTGATGTTTCCGGGTATGGTGGTTCAGAATGATGATTGTGAAGCCTGCATCTTGGGGAAGCATTGTAGAACAGTCTTTCCAAGGTCTAGCACTATCTATGAGAAGAGTTTCGACCTGATTCACTCTGATGTGTGGACAGCGCCTTGTATGTCCAGAGAGAATCACAAGTATTTTGTCACCTTCATTGATGAGAAGTCCAAATACACATGGGTGACTCTGATTCAGTCAAAAGACAGGGTGTTGGAGGCATTCAAGAACTTCCGTAACCATGTCCTCACCCATTTCAATGCCAAGTTGAAGATCCTCAGGTCTGATAATGGTGGAGAGTACACTAGTCAAGCTTTCAAGCAATACTTGGCCCAGCATGGGGTGATACATCAAACCAGCTACCCTTACACACCACAACAAAATGGGGTGGCTGAGAGGAAAAATAGGCACCTAATGGAGGTGGCCAGAAGCATGATGGTTCATACAAGTGTGCCTAAAAGGTTTTGGGGAGATGCAGTCTTGACAGCATGTTATTTGATCAATCGAATTCCCACCAGAGTTCTCCAAGATCACTCACCATTTGAGGTACTCAACAAAACCAGACCATCTATTGACCATATGCGTGTGTTTGGGTGTCTTTGTTTTGTATTAATACCATGTGAACAAAGGAACAAATTAGAAGCAAAAAGTACAAGGGCAATGTTCATTGGATACTCCCCAAACCAGAAGGGTTACAAATGCTATGAACCAGAGACTAGGAGAGTCATGGTGTCTAGAGATGTTAAGTTTGTAGAATCAAGAGGATACTACAATTGAGATTTTTGATATCTAAGAAGAAAAGTAACCAGAAAGAGATTAAGAACAGATTTAGAGAGGAAAGATTTGGTTTAGACTTCACGAGAAGAGAGATTATAAGAGACTATGAAGAACATGTTTGGAGACTCGAAAATATTAGAGAGAACTGTATGATTTATTCATCCACTCGGGGTTTACTTATATAGACAGAGTTACAAGGGTTTTCATAAAGCAAAGGAGAAAAGGTGTGGCTGTGGTCGAGAGAAGGGCGCGCCTAATTCAAACTGAGGCTTCCTGGCCAAGCAAATGGCATCAGCATCTTTGACAAGATGCTGATCCTTCCAGCTCTTGCCAGCCTGTCCACGCGGCTCTCTTCTTCCTTTCCAACGGGTGGATAAGGTTACCTCTCAAGCAAAGCAGTCGGGTAACTTTGGTTTTACCCGAATGGTAAAAATTGGTCGAATGCTTTTGGTCGACCTTGTACGGCCTGTACGGCCTGTACGGCCTTGTACGGCCTGTACGGCCTTGTACGGACAAGGTCGACCCAAACCCTTCTCCTCTCATCTTTCTAATTAACCCCAAAGTGGATTCCACAACTTAACACTCCCCCTCAAGCTTGACCATGTGGAACAAGTCAAGCTTGGAAGGCTATGGGATCTCCCTCATTAAAAACCTCACCAAAGAGAAAACCCTTGTTGGGATAAAATCCTTTGATGAGGGAAAAAGAGTAGAGACCCCATAACAGGGGATTAGCTAAGTTGGGTCAGATCAATGAGTCCCAACCTCACATGGATGGACTCCATTGTCTTCTGTCTAGCAGCCTTTGTAAACACATCCGCCAACTGATCCTCACTCCTTGTGTAACACGGCAAGATCGCACCCAACCCAATCATCTGTCTCACCTTGTGGCAATCGACCTCAATGTGCTTGGTTCTTTCATGGAAGACTGAGTTAGAAGCTATATGAATCGCTGCTTGATTATCACAATGCATAGTCATTGGTGTAGACTGATCAACCTCCATATGCTTCAAGATGCCTTTGATCCACACCAACTCGTTTGTAAGCTTCAACATTGCCCTATACTCAGCTTCAGCACTGGAACAAGAGACCACCTTCTGCTTCTTGCTCTTCCAGGTAACTAGGTTCCCACCTATGAAGGTACAATATCCAGTGGTTGACTTCCTATCCAGCCTATCTCCTGCCCAATCCGCATCACAATAGCCCACCACTTCTGTGCTCTTATTGCATCCCATCCATACTCTAAGGTTTGGTGATCCATTTAGATACATCAGGATCCTCTCAACCATGTGCCAATGGTGTTCCTTTGGGGCTTGCATGTGTCGACTTACCTGATTCACAGCAAAACATATATCAGGTCGAGTAATGGTAAGATAGATCAACTTACCAACAAGCTTTCTATAAAGCTTAGGATCATGGAATGGCCGGTTGTCTTTAATCTCCCCCTCACGAGGAACCTTGTACCTATCCTCTAGTGGCATCTTTGCTGTCTTCCCTCCATGTTTCCCTGCATCTTTCAAGAGATCAAGTGTATACTTTCTTTGGGACAGAAACAAACCTTCCTTGGATCTACATATCTCAATGCCAAGAAAGTATTTCATCTCTCCCAAGTCTTTAATTTCAAACACAGATTTAAGGAAGTCTTTAGTGGATTGGATACCTGCCTTGTCACTTCCTGTGATGATGATATCATCAACATACAGAAGAAGGACAACTATACCCGACGTGGTCGGAAGAGTGAACAAGGTATGGTCCAGTTCAGATTTCTTGAACCTTTTGCCATTGAGAGTGGTGCTCAGCTTGTTATACCATGCTCTAGGAGATTGTTTAAGGCCATAGATTGCCTTCTTGAGCCGGAGCACATTTCCTTTCTTCACTAAGTGCTCTAGGCCTGGTGGAGGGTGCATGTAGACCTCATCTTCAAGTTCTCCTTGAAGAAACGCATTTTTCACATCCATTTGCCATAGTCCCCACTCAAGATTAACCGCAAGAGATAGGATGATCCTAATAGTGTGAAGTTTTGCAACTGGTGCAAAAGTATCCACATAATCTTCTCCATAGGTTTGAGTGAAGCCCCTTGCAACCAATCTGGTTTTCTTCCTATCAATCTTTCCATTCGCCAAGTATTTTATAGTAAAGATCCATCTACTGGTCACTGCCTTCTTCCGTTTTGGCAACTCACTTTCATACCATGTGTCATTCTTGATCATTGCACTTGCCTCAGCACCAACTGACTCCTTCCATTCTTTATCTTTAACTGCTTCCTCATAGGATCTTGGTATGTAGCTCTCATCTAGGCTGACCATGAAGGAACAGTGCTCTTCTGGATACTGAGTAAAAGAGCAGACCACTTGAGATGGGTGCGCAACAGCTTGGGCATTATAGTAGACCCTAGTGTTGACCCAATCAGATGGTGGTCTTCTTATCCTAGAGCTTCTCCTCAACTGTTGTTGCTGTTCTACTTCCCTTCCCTCAGGTTCTTCCTCCTCTTGATGATCAGAGCTTGGTATTCTCTGACATTCTTGAGCATCTCCACTTTGATCATGAGACGCTGAACTTCTATCTTCCTCCGGAGGATCATCAAACTCCTCTTGACCTGAATCAAACTCTCCACTGCTGTCAGAACTTCCACCTTCCTGATCTTCAGTGTTTCCCCTCTCATGATCAAGGTGGGGAGACTGATTTGCTCCACTTGTCCCTGTTGGACCACTTCCATTCGGGTTCTTGGTCACTCCAATGCCAAGACCTTCCAAGATAATACCCCCTTTCTTCTATGAACTTGACATCCCTATACACCAGAACTCTTCTTTCCACCGGATCATAGGACTTGTATCCCTTCTGAGTTGTGGAGTAGCCTATAAACATTGCCTTTGTACTCTTGACTTCTAACTTTTTTCTCATCTCTCCAGGAATCAGCACATAGCAGAGGCATCCAAAGACCCGTAGATAGTCCACTGATGGTGTATACTTGTTTAGAACTTCAAAGGGGGCTTGATCATTCAGTACCTTTGTAGGTGTCCGGTTGATGAGATAGCAAGCAGTAGTGACAGCACCACTCCAAAATCTCTTAGGAACATTTGCTTGGAACATTAAGGACCTTGCGACCTCCATGAGATGGCGATTCTTCCTCTCAGCCACTCCATTTTGCTGAGGAGTGTAAGGGCAACTGGTCTGGTGAAGGATACCATGACGAGCTAAGTGATCCTTGAAGGCATGACTTGTGTACTCTCCTCCATTATCTGATCTAAAAATTTTAAACTTGGCATGATATTGGTTAGTCACATAGGATTGAAAGTTCTTAAATGCATCAAGGACTCTATCTTTAGATGGAATGAGTGTTAACCAGGTGTATTTGGATTTTTCATTAATGAATGTCACAAAATACTTATGATTATCCCTAGATATGCAAGGAGCAGTCCAAACATCAGAATGAATCAAATCAAAACACTCCTCATAAACAGTAGATGATTTTGGAAAGACATTCTTACAATGCTTGCCTAAAATGCAAGCTTCACACTCATTATTTTTGAAAACAACACCTGGTAACATCAAGTTCAAAGCTCTAACATGAGGATGTTCTAGTCTAGCACGCTACAAAGCATTCTTATTCAAAGCAGAAGAAACAGTAGTAAAGGAACAACTATGATTAGAAACAGGATCAAGCTCTTCAAGCATATATAACTCGCCCTTGGTAACTCCTTTTCCAATCATCCTTTGGCTCTCAATATCCTGAAACTCAACCTCGTTAGGACTGAATATCACCTTACAATTCAAATCATTAGTACATTTCTTAACTGATAACAGATTTGAAGTGAATTCAGGCATATAGAAAGCTCTTGAGTTCTTACTAAACAGTTTTAGATTTCCCACTTGTTAAGTTGAGGCATCTATCTTGGGGTTGATTAGAAAGAAGAGAGAAGAAGGGTTTGGGTCGACCTTGTTCGTACAAGGCCGTACATGCCGTACAAGGCCGTACAAAGCCGTACAGGCCGTACAAGGTCGACCAAAAGCATTCGACCAGGTTTTACCATTCAGGTAAAACCAAAGTTACCCGGCTGCTTTACTTGGAAGGTAAGCTAATCCATCCGTTGGAAAGGAAGAGGAGAGCCGCGTGGACAGGCTGGCACAGGCTGGAAGGATCAGCATCTTGTCAAAAATGCTGATGCCATTTACTTGGCCATGAAGCCTCGGTTTGAATTAGGCGCGCCCTCCCCTCAACCGCAGCCACATCTTTTATCTTCTGCTTTACGAAAACCATTGTAACTCTCTCTATATAAGCATACCCCGAGTGGATGAATAAATCATACAGTTCTCTCTAAACTTTTGAGTCTCATAATGTTCTTCATAGTCTCTCATTAATCTCCTTAGTTCTTAGTCTAAACCGAGTCTTTCTTTCATCAAATCTCTTTCTAGTCTCGTTCTTGTTACTTATTTGTCTAAGATCTTAAAAGATCTTATGGTATCAGAGCCAGGTTCATCACGATCTGGGTTTGTGTTCATCGAGTTGAAGAAGATCAAGGTTGAAGTTTTTTGAAGATCTAAGGCTGTTCTTTGAAGATCCGGGTAGAAGACTGAAGTTTGAAGCTTACGTGGTGTAAAAGCTTGAGTCTTTCACGTTCTTACCTTCAAAGACTCAACCTTTCCTCTCGTTTCTGGGTTCATTCGTGTTCTAAGGTATAGATCCACTCATTTCCAAGCTTTTGAAGTCAAGCTGGTTGTAGATGGATAGTGTTAGCATGAAGGTTCCGGTTACTCTAAAGGGGAGTAACTATCTGTTGTGGTCTCGTTTAGTGAAGATTGCTGTGGGAAGTAAGGGCTTATGGGGGCATATCACATCCGGTGAAGCTCCTAAGCTCATTACTCAAGAAGGTGAAGCTGCAAGCGCCACAAGTGAGGTGGAGAAATGGCAGCAAGAAGACATGATGGTGATGACACTTCTTCAAGGATCTCTTGAGACTCCTATCATGGAAGCTTATAGCTACTGTGAAACCGCAAAGGATCTATGGGATACCTTGAAGAAGGTGTATGGAAACATCACAAACTTGAGCCGTGTGTTTGAGGTGAAGAGATCAATCAACGGGTTGCTACAAGAAGATATGGAGTTCACTAAGCATCTTGGAAGGTTCCGAGCTCTCTGGTCCGAGTTAGAGATGCTGAGACCAAGCACGGTTGATGCTAATGAGTTGAATTAAAGGCGCGAGCAAGATAAGGTCTTTGGGCTCCTGCTCAATCTAAACCGTGCCTACAACAGCCTCATCAAGCATATCCTGAGAGCTGAGAAGCTTCCATCTCAAGATGATGTGTCTGCTCAGATACAAAAGGAGCAAGGCTCTATTGGGTTGTTTGGAGGTAAGGGGTGTTGGAATTCATGAGTGTTTGTCTCATGTCAAGAGAGTATTCAGTTAACTTGTAACTGAATCCTCTTCAACCATACAACAGGAACTCACCATTTAAGGGAAGAGACAACCAACTTGTGATTGAATCCTCATACACAGCTTACTATATAACCAAGAATCCTAGACAGTAAACTGGTTTTGTGAAGCAGAAACTCTCTAGTATGAATCTAATCCTTGAGAAGTAACACAACACTTAGGGTTTGTGTACTTAAGATGAAGAGGATTTTAGAATCAGTAATCTAGAGATTAAGAGGAGATAAAGAAGAGTTTAGAGTGAGTTTGACAAGTATTAGGCTGCCTTAAGAGAGATAGAGTTAAGGCAGCCTCTAAACCCTAATGCTTAACTCCTTACATTGTGAATATTGTTTAGACACAAGCAAGAGAGAGAGAGAGAGAGAGACGAGCTTAGAGAGAGAGAAACTTGTCTATTGATTCTGGTAAGTGTTACAAGAGAGGGTGATGGTCTTTAAATAGACAATCACTTACAATAAACAATTACTAAAACAAGGAAATATAAACAAATAATTCTGTAGGGATGAGAAGAGGCCAAAGGGGATACAGCCAAGGGGAGGCACGTCCAGAAGAGGAGAAAGAGACAGGAGAAAGATAGTGACCAGGTCTGATGAGTGAAAGTGACAGGCCAGCAACAGCTCTCTCCTTAAGCTTAACATGTGACTTTCTTCCATATTTGAATTTGAATCTGGTCAAACCCTCTACCAACAGTTTCCTTAGCTTCTGGAGACCCTCAGCTCGTGTTACCATCAGTACATTGCCTACCAAGGCAAGTTAGGTCATAGTATATTGTTTGTGATCCAAGTCTGTACAAACAGAACCAGATTGGCTTCTCTTGATGAACTTATTCTTGGATCATCAACCATCTTCTTCTTCTGGTCATCCCTTTATTTATTTCAACACTCCCCCTCAAGCTTGACCATAGGAGATCCTTGGAAAAGCTTGGAACTGAGAGTACTTGCCTCATTAAAAACCTAAGTGTGGAAAACCTCATAGGATAAAACCATCACTTAGGAAAAAAGAGTGCAACTACCCTCAGCCTAGGGATTGGCCAGTGGGTTTAAGAGTCTTAGATCAATTTTAGGACTCATAAACCCTGGATCATGGCCTTACTTCAATGGCAAGCACACACCACTGCCTTCCTTGCTTCCCACTCAAACTGCTTGGAACTCTCCATGTGTCTGGTTCTTTGTCTCCCCCTTTCTTCAGACAACCTGCCATCATCAAAGGGTTTGATCCATGACCAGAATCTTCTCATGAGCTCCAAGTACCTGATTCAAACAATGCACACATACTTGCATCAATTCTCAAGGGGTAAACCTATTCAAACAAGAATAAGTACAGTTTTAGGTACTTCCCTTGCATAAGAAGATGGACACTGGCTTCTCATATTAGCACCCCTCCTCAAGCTTGACCTGATAATGAGAGTATGTGGTCAAGCTTGGAAGATGAGAGCCAGTGATGATCACCAATGCCTTGAGACCACAGCCCTCTTGGCCTGAATTGTGGCCTTTTCTCTTGAGTGTACTTCCTGTCCACCCTCTTGGCAGCAGGTAAGTCACTTCTGAGCAATCTCTCCACTGCTCCATTCATCCTCTCAACCATCTTGGGAGTTTATGGACACAATCAGCGTCCAAAGTGTTGATGGGCAGTGGGAAATCTCCATGGTCAGGAATATACATCAAGTGTAGGCTCTGATCAACATGGGCAGCCTGTCAACAAACACTAAGACAAGCATCAGTAGACAACAAGAGATCAGATCATGGGTGTTCACCAAGTCTGATTTTTAAAACACATTCCAAATAAGCAATGGACAGATATCTTCATGATTCTATCCTAGCAACACTTTCTGAATCCTAATCAACAAGACTAAGAATTCAGGCCACAACACAATCAATTCTCCTAAGGACAGAAACAAAACTATTCTTTCAAGACAGCTTAACTTCAAGACAGTTTAACAACCTTAGGGAGATTCTAAACAAGATTGTGAGAATAGAGATTTAAGTAACCAAAGATTATAAGTAACCAGAGAATAAGTAGAGAGTAGAGAATGATGTAACCAGAGTATTAGTAGCCAGAGAATGGGAGAATGATGGAGATATAGTAAGCTGGAGAATTAGAGAATGAGAGAATAGAGAATACAAAAGAGAATTTTCTCAAGAGTTCTAATGGACAGAGTTTTGCTCTCTTTTCTTGAGTTTTGCGGAAGCATAAACAGCCAGGAGCATCCAATACTCATCAAGAGTTTGGTGCTTTATTAGCTGAAATACAATGGACCATTGAACAATTAATTTGCTCACTGATCTTAGACATGTTCCACTGGAATAACTCATGACCTGATGTTTTCCAGGGCTTTCAACAAAAGAACCAACAGAATAACACATGAAGAAGTGTTTTCTGTGGCTTAGACAACAATGAATCCAATGGATCAAAACAGTTTGTCCACTGGTCAAAGAGATGCTCCATTAAGAGAAAGCTATTATCCAATGGATAAAGCATAATGGTGAAGCATTTTCGAAATCTTTCTCTTCCTCAAGCTTGATTCAGGATTCTAACAAGTACTGACCAAGCTAACACAATATCAGAGTGGGAGAGAAAGGATTTATTTAAACAAAATAGAGATAAAAGAGGTGAGTTTAATCCCAAAGAAGAGCAACAAAGCTCTGATACCATGTTGGAATTCATGAGTGTTTGTCTCATGTCAAGAGAGTATTCAGTTAACTTGTAACTGAATCCTCTTCAACCATACAACAGGAACTCACCATTTAAGGGAAGAGACAACCAACTTGTGATTGAATCCTCATACACAGCTTACTATATAACCAAGAATCCTAGACAGTAAACTGGTTTTGTGAAGCAGAAACTCTCTAGCATGAATCTAATCCTTGAGAAGTAACACAACACTTAGGGTTTGTGTACTTAAGATGAAGAGGATTTTAGAATCAGTAATCTAGAGATTAAGAGGAGATAAAGAAGAGTTTAGAGTGAGTTTGACAAGTATTAGGCTGCCTTAAGAGAGATAGAGTTAAGGCAGCCTCTAAACCCTAATGCATAACTCCTTACATTGTGAATATTGTTTAGACACAAGCAAGAGAGAGAGAGAGAGAGAGACGAGCTTAGAGAGAGAGAAACTTGTCTATTGATTCTGGTAAGTGTTACAAGAGAGGGTGATGGTCTTTAAATAGACAATCACTTACAATAAACAATTACTAAAACATGGAAATATAAACAAATAATTCTGTAGGGATGAGAAGAGGCCAAAGGGGATACAGCCAAGGGGAGGCACGTCTAGAAGAGGAGAAAGGGACAGGAGAAAGATAGTGACCAGGTCTGATGAGTGAAAGTGACAGGCCAGCAACAGCTCTCTCCTTAAGCTTAACATGTGACTTTCTTCCATATTTGAATTTGAATCTGGTCAAACCCTCTACCAACAGTTTCCTTAGCTTTTGGAGACCCTCAGCTCGTGTTCCCATCAGTACATTGCCTCCCAAGGCAAGTTAGGTCATAGTATATTGTTTGTGATCCAAGTCTGTACAAACAGAACCAGATTGGCTTCTCTTGATGAACTTATTCTTGGATCATCAACCATCTTCTTCTTCTGGTCATCCCTTTATTTATTTCAACAAGGGGGAGCTTACCTTGGCTAACCAAGCTGCGCAAACTGATCAGGTTGAAACACCAATGGCAAACAAAGCTGCTTTCAACAAGTATGAAGACCAGAGTTTCAATGGTAACTGTGATCATTGCAAGAAGCACGGCCACAAGAAGAGTCAGTGCTGGATCCTCCACCCACATCTCAAGCCGGCCAAGTTCATGAAGGAGAGGGAAGCTAGAGCTCACATCTCGGAGGGTTCAACTGTTGCAAGCTCAAGCAAGACAACCGATGGTGATAAAAGGGAGGCAAGTGAAGGAAAGTCTCTTGTTGCTTACACGGGTGGTACCAGCAGGAACAATAATCAAGACTACATCCGGAGTTCTGACATTGAAGCCCTCATCAAAATGCTCAAGGAGAATGGTAACACCTTTGGTAACCTTAATGGGTATTCTCTTGGTGCTTCAATGGTTGCTAGTAAGCTAGAAAATGTGATTGATCTCAGGACTGATAGAACTGGTAGGACATTAGAAATGAACCGCCAAAGTATTGCTTGTTCTATTCCTAAAGATACTTGTCATATTGCTAATAGCTCAGCTAAACCTTTGATAGTAGACTCAGGAGCCTCCCATCACATGATAAGTGACACCAATCTGATCAAAGATATTGAACCAGCTAATGGTCTTGTCATGATTGCTAATGGTGATAAGATTCCTATTAGAGGAGTGGGAAATCTAAAACTGTTTAGTAAGAACTCAAGAGCTTTCTATATGCCTGAATTCACTTCAAATTTGTTATCAGTTAAGAAATGTACTAATGATTTGAATTGTAAGGTGATATTCAGTCCTAACGAGGTTGAGTTTCAGGATATTGAGAGCCAAAGGATGATTGGAAAAGGAGTTACCAAGGGCGAGTTATATATGCTTGAAGAGCTTGATCCTGTTTCTAATCATAGTTGTTCCTTTACTACTGTTTCTTCTGCTTTGAATAAGAATGCTTTGTGGCATGCTAGACTAGGACATCCTCATGTTAGAGCTTTGAACTTGATGTTACCAGGTGTTGTTTTCAAAAATAATGAGTGTGAAGCTTGCATTTTAGGCAAGCATTGTAAGAATGTCTTTCCAAAATCATCTACTGTTTATGAGAAGTGCTTTGATTTGATTCATTCTGATGTTTGGACTGCTCCTTGCATATCTAGGGATAATCATAAGTATTTTGTGACATTCATTAATGAAAAATCCAAATACACCTGGTTAACACTCATTCCATCTAAAGATAAAGTCCTTGATGCATTTAAGAACTTTCAATCCTATGTGACTAACCATTATCATGCCAAGTTTAAAATTTTTAGATCAGATAATGGAGGAGAGTACAAAAGTCATGCCTTCAAGGATCACTTAGCTCGTCATGGGATCCTTCACCAGACCAGTTGTCTAAGCTTATCCATCATGGTTGTCTTGAAGCATTTAGAAGTTGTCTAAGCTCTTGGTTCATGGTTTTGATAATCTGTTTTGCATAAGCATATCTCATTCTGTCTAAGTTCAATCCGGTTGCATACTGGTTCTAATGCCTTTGTTTAATCCATCAGTGTGTGTGCTTGCATCATTTAGAAGCTGTCTAGGTTGCTTGCATCATTGGTTTTGATTGGAACTGGTGTGCATAGTCTCTTATAGCACTCGGATTGAACCTATTGCATTCATATAGTTTTGCTTAAGTTGTTGCATACATCTTTTGCTGCATGAAATTAAAAGCCTAAAGTGTCAGTGTATTGTTGAAAGCATACATTGCTCTTTAGAGATTGAAATGTGCTTGATCTTGTTCTTGTGATTAGCTTGGTTCAAGATCATACCTTGTTGAGGCATTGGAGTGTTGACATGAAGACATCAAGAGATAAAAGACAATACAATCAGAAGAATAAGCAGTGTTTAAGTGAAGCTTGTGGAACAAGGTTGTCCGTACAACCTTGCCCTAACTTGGCGTGCAAGACAAGAGGAAGTGCCCTAACTTGGCGTGCAAGACAAGGGGAAGTGCTAAATGGATCAGAACTGGTTACCTTAACCAGAAAACTTTAGTCTGGTCACACCAAGACTATATGGACGTTGGAGACAAGGAAAGAAGTCACATGTGAGCTGAAGAATTTGAATTTGAATTCTTGGGACCACTTCAGACATGTCCCTTTCTCTGCTGCTGGCTGAGCCAATTTGGCTGTTTCTGATGTATTTGTTTATTATTTTCTCTTATGTCTGATTGCCTATTGTTTCCCTATTTATGGGTTGTTCCCATAACACATTAAGCAAGGAAATCATTTCTCTCCTTCTCTCTCTTTACATTTCGAAATCTCTTCTCTCCCTCTCTTGTTCTTCATGTTCTTCAGTTTCCAGCAAGTAAACTCTCTCTAAAT
>CAJHQP010006707.1:0-25000 GCA_905132765.1 Moricandia arvensis | reverse complement strand
TTGTTGTTCAAAAGAGTGAAAAGAGTGAAGAAACCTTATCATTAGATGCTAAGCAAGGGGAACAAGTACAAAGTGAAAAGTTTGTATAATCTATTGATGAAACTTATCTTTGGATGCTTAAAATGACTTTAGTGAATAATAATCACTTCTAAGGATTATAAGCCATCTATAAGTATTGAAATCATTTATAAAATGATTTATAAGGACTTATAAAACAATTTAAAAAGATTCATAACTGATCTATATATGTTCATAAATGTATTTTAACTGCATAAATGTACACAAAAACTTATAAAACATTTGAAAGAGTTAAATCATCTACAAATGTTTATAAATTGGTTTAGAAAGTTTATAAATTGGTTTAGAAAATTTATTAGAAAGTTTATAAATTGGCTACTGATTTATAAGTTACTATAAAGTGATTTATAATGTTTATAAGTTGATTTATAATTTCTTATAAAACTGATCTTTAATTTTTATAAATTAATTTATGAGGGTTTATAAATTAACTTATAAGGGATTATAAACTGATTTATTAGAATCTATAAACAACATATGAGGAATAATAAACTTGTTTTATAAGAGTTTATAAGTTAATTTATAAATTAATTTTTAGGAGTTTATGAACTGGTTTGAGGATTTGTAAGTTCCTTTATAAAAAAAAATTATAACTCAGAGCACCCGAAGGAGAATATTGGAGAGATATTGGCCTTGAGGGTAGGATGGGTCGAGTGGGTGATCAGACGCAGCTCCTGCCTCCCTCACCACTGTGATCTTCCTTCCCGCCATTGCTGCAGCGCTCTGAAGTATGCCCAAGAACTTTCCGCTCTGTGTCATCGCCCCTGAACATGAGCACGTCATCAACATACCTCCACTACTTGTCAATCTCATTGCCAACGAGTTGAGATTTCTGTACATTCCTGCCGCGTTGTGTAAGACCTAGCATTCACAACCTCAATTAATCCTATAACCCAGTGTGTTTTAATAAACAGTTAAGAGAAAAACAACAAGTCCAAGCCACCTTTTTCCTTGGAGCTAGTTTAGGAGGGTCTAGGATGACCATGTCCCATGTCTCTTCCCTTGACAGAGCTCCCTTCATGAATTCTGTAGAATCTTGTTTGAAGAAAACCACTTTCTCTGGATCCATACGGTTGAGGATTACATTCTCTCTGGCGAGCTCCAAAGCAGGTAAAGATGAATCAATTCCTGAAAGTGCTTGCTTTTGATCAGACGATTTCACTTTAAAAGGAAGACGGATAAGGAAGGAGGAAATACCGAGGACACTGGTAGCACCTCCTCTGGCGGCGTTTAGTGCGAATCCACCACTATAGCAGCAAAGATCAAGAACTCTTTTGCCAGCAGATATGGTAGAAATGAAGTGACGGTTTTCGCGTTGATCTGTGTAGAACCCAGTCTTTTGTCCCTCAAGCGAGATTGCGTAAGAAATACCATTTTCCAGGACCTGGGGGGGAATAAGAAAGAACATCATTCCCTCAGGTCACAAAAAAACACCCTGTTTCCATATTCATAAAGATAGCCCAGGGAAGGAAGACCATTGATCTCTCGGGTAGAGGAGTAGATGATGATGATTGTGTCTGCTTCAGACATGAGATATCAAAACCATCTTCTTTGAGAACATCAAGAGACGGTCTCCAGTTGATGTGATTAATTCCATGAATTGAGCTCAAGCAAGTCTGGACATGAATCTTGTACTTTTCAAGCCAGGCAGCGGAGGATGCAACCACAGCTATATCTCCAAACACATCGACAACGAATCCAGACAATCTAAAAGAAAAGCCTGCAGATGTTAGATAGGAGTGAAGCTTTTGTTGATTGAGATAAGAAGCGAGTGAGAGTACCTATCTCCCTCACTGTTCACAAGACGATAAGCATTAGTATTTGGCGAGGGGAGTCCCAAACTATTCCGCAACTGAACGGCTTGAGTGATTCTAGTTTGGAGAAGCTTCTCAATGTTGAGTGCACAAGAAGGGTCTCTGCCAAGAAAGACGAATAATCAACACAAGAAGAAGAAGAAGAAGGATTGGGTTAAAAAAGAAAGGAAACCTGGCGGATTCGTGTTGGAGCTGCATAAGGCGAACACAGAACATAGAAACGGAGTTATACAAACCCCAACCAATGGGATTCTCGGTTCCATCCGCGACAATGACAACATCCCCAGTCTGTGGAGGCGGTTTTCCAATGATTCTGTCCACGGCTCCACTATACACCATTGGACTTCCATCTTTGAAGAGCTGTGTCTTGCCCTTTTTAAGAACCACCTTCGCAACACCTGACAGGGGAAGACCACAAGAAGCAATTCGGGAAGACGAAGAGAGGAGGCGAGAGGGAAAGTGGAGCACACCCACGGCCACCATTGCCAAATTCCTCACACATTTCTTCGCTGGGGTGGATCGGCACCTTTATACACATAACCCCCCCCCCCCTTTTGTGGGCTGTCACTTTTTGGGCTTTCTAATCTTCACTCCTCTCTTTTCTCTGCTTCCAATTTTAAAATTATTTCCAAAATGTGATTTTACTAAACGAGCCTTTCTCACCAATATAGGACTCAATGAGTTACGCCCGTCAATTTTTTTTTTTCACGTTAATTCTTATTAATTATCAAAATAGTCATTTGTTATTGCATCAGATATGACATTGGGAACTAAATTATAAAAGTAATAAGACCCATTACATGGGATTGCTTGTTTTGCAAGCAAATCTGCACATGCATTCGATCTTCTAGGAATCAATGCATGCTTAACTTCTTTGAATTTTGCTTCCCATCGCCAAATATCTTTGAGCCAGTTGATTATCTCCATGTTCTGGATTTCTTTCTTGACCATTTTGATGACGTTTTGATTATCCCCTTCGAAACATATACGTGTATGTCCTTTATTCCAACATTGCATCATAGCAAATAATAGTGCCTGAAGTTCACTTTCTAGAGCGGATCTTGGTAAGTGTGTGGTTGCTTGTCCTCCACCAAGGAAGATGCCATCTGAATCTCTAGTTAACCAACCTGCTTGCGAATAAGGAGTGTTACGCTGGAAAGAAGCATCATAGTTGCATTTGACAAGTCCTATTTCTGGTCTCTCTCATTTCTTTTGGTGATTGGAAAGCCGGTTTTGTTGATGGGGGGCATATCATCTTTCATCATATATTTGTTGGCATCCCTCCATTCAGTTGTATCAAGGTGAGCTAAACGTAATGTGACTTCCCAATGTAGTTTCTTCTTTTGGAAGATCATTTTGTTCTTGCATTTCCATATGCACCATAGTATCCACCAAGGTAATTGTTGTAGATGCTCAGTGAGATGCAGATTTGGCTGTAGAAGTAATAGGAGTTTATCTTCCAATGAAACCTGAGGCTGAAAAATTTAAGGATACGGAAGACCAGATGCTCGCCATAACTGTTGCGCATAAAAATAGTCAAAAAATAGGTGCTCCGTTGTTTCATCTTGGTCACAATGTGGGCATTTGACAAGATTAGTGATATGTCGACGTTGGAGATTACTTCCCAAAGGTAAGGATAGAGAAATCATTTTCCACAAAAAGTGTTTTATTTTTGGAGCAGTATTGGTTTGCCAAACCTTTTGCTAGAGAATGAGATTGCCCGAAGGAGGTCTCGGTTGAGGTTCAGTTGTGGTATGTGTGTCTAGCCAATAGCCTGATTTGACGGTATAAACTCCATTTTTATTGTAATGCCATATGAGTTGATCAGTCTCTGCTGTGGAACATAGTTTCATCGATAGAATCACATTCGCATCAGCCGGGACAAATGCTTCTCTAACCTTAATCTCATTCCATCATGTTTGATCACTCTTGATGTATTCAGACACTGTAAAGGCTTCGATGTCGTGACGTAATGGTTGAGGAGGCCGTGGAGGAGTTAAAGGTAACAATGGGTCCTTCCATGTATTGACATCTTTCCCATCTCCAATGACATATCTCAGGCCTTTTAAAATCAAATCTCGTCCATAGAGGATTGAGTTATTGAAGTTAAACTTGATTTTGGGCTTTTGCTTGATTATGGGTTTATAATCTAAAATCTCTTATTGGACTAAACCCAAATTAAGCCCATATTCTAGAAGTTTTAATTTGATAAAATATCTAGAAAGTAAGGAGGTTGTGGTAGAAAAATCTAGATATTTTTGTAAAAAAATCTAGATATTATGATAGAAAAATCTAGATATTATGATTAGGTTTGTAAGATATTTTGTACTTTTGGAGCCTATAAATAGCTCATTCCTCTCTCATTTGTAACAAAAGAAGTTGAATAATAATAAGAAGTTTTCTTTGAGAAAGAAAGAGTGTTCCACCCAAAGTTCTCTAAATCGTTTTGAGAGTTCTTCCACATTAATCTTCATACTTAGAAATTCTCTTGACTCTTTCGGGTTTCTCGGGTATTACGGTCTTGGGCTAGTGTTAAACACTATAAGGATTTTTTCTTTACATGGTATCAGAGCTATTCTAATCTTGTCCTTAATCAAGATCGATTTAAAGAGAGCTCGGGTTTATTCTAAGTATGGAATCAACGGGTCGTGTTGTTGGATTGGGAATGGAAATCTTAAACCAATCTAACTACCGGTTATGGAAGTAATGCATGGAGTCATACTTGGTGAGTGAGGACTTATGGGATGTCGTCGGTGGTAGTAGCACAACACCACCAAGGGGAAATGCTGCAACCGCGGAAGCGACAAAGGAGTGGACACGGAAGAATGCCAAGGCGGAGTTTGCTTTGAAGAGGTCCATATCTTCAAGCATATTTGAGCATGTCTCAAAGTGTACTTCTGCTAGTTCAATTTGGCAAGCATTAGATCAATTGTTCAACAAGAAGAATGAGGCCAGGCTACAACTATTGGAGAACGAGCTTGCAAATGCAAAGCAGGGGGAGTCTTCAATCTCAGATTTTTTCATTAAGGTGAAAAATCTATGCTCTGAGATTAATACTCTAAATCCAGAGGAGTCTATTTCTGAATCACGGTTAAAGCGGTATATTATTCGAGGTTTACGGTCCGAGTATACACCGTTTGTGACTTCAGTTCAAGGATGGGCTACACAGCCTTCCTTGGAAGAGTTTGAAAATCTGCTAGCTTCGCAAGAGTCCCTAGCCATGCAAATGTCAGGAGTCAAAATCACGGATGACTCGGGAAGTGCATTTGTAGCCCGGAGACAACAAAACTTTAAGGTTAAAACGAGAGATGGTTGTCCAAGAAACAATGATGGACCTTCCATAGGAGATAAGAAAAAATTCAAGTGCTACCGGTGTGGAAAGCTTGGGCATTTCAAAAAGGATTGTCGAGTCAAGTTGAAGGAAACAAATATGGCGGAGAAAAGAAGTCATACTAAAGACGAACAATGGAGGAAATGCTTCACGGTGGAAGCTGCACATCCAGGTACATCCACAACTAAAAATTTGGGAAATGATTGGATTGTGGATTCGGGTTGTAGCCATCATATTACCGGAGATGAGAAGTTATTTTCTAGTCTTCAACATCATCACGGGAAAGAAGCCATTATTACTGCGGACAATTCAATCCATCGAATTGAGAAGGAAGGGACCGTTGTCATCAAAGGAGATGATGGAGAACCAATCACCCTCAAGAATGTTTACCATGTCCCTGGAGTTAAGAAGAATCTTCTTTCGGTGGTGAATGCGGTTGACTCAGGTAACTATGTTCTATTTGGTCCAAGAGATGTTAAATTTTTAAAGAATATTAAAGAGTTAAAGGCGGACGTTGTTCACACTGGAGCACGGGTTAAGGACTTATATGTTTTATCGGCGTCACATGCCTATGTGGAGAAGATGAGTACAAATGATAATGCTTCTATTTGGCACGCAAGACTTGGTCATATCAATATGACCAAGCTAAAAGTAATGGTGAATAAAGACTTGGTTCACGGGCTTCCAAAGTTGAAGATTCAAGATGGAGGGAAAGTTTGTGAAGGTTGTCAATATGGAAAGTCACATAGACTTCCATTTGATCAATCAACCTCAAGATGCAGTGGTCCTTTGGAGAAGGTTCATAGTGACTTAATGGGTCCAACAACAACATCCTCCTATTCCGGATTCCGTTATATGTTGTTGTTCGTAGATGATTTCTCACGGTACACTTGGGTATACTTTGTGAAGGAAAAATCAGAGGTATTCCAAAGATTCCAAGAATTCAAGGTTACCGTGGAAGGAGAGCTTGGTCGGAAGCTAAAGACTCTTAGGACGGATAATGGAGGAGAGTTCATGTCAAAGGAGTTTCTTTCTTTTTGCCAAAAGAATGACATTAAGAGAGAATATACATGTCCATATACACCTCAACAAAATGGAGTAGCAGAAAGAAAGATTAGGCATCTAACCGAGACGTGCAGAAGCTGGCTACATGACAAGAATTTACCTAAAGCCTTATGGGCAGAAGGAATGAGATGTGCAGCCTATGTCATCAACCGGATGCCACTTAGTCCAAACAACATGAAGTCTCCTTATGAGATGATTCACGGAAAGAAGCCAACGGTGAAGCATCTGAGGATATTTGGATCAGTCTGCTATGTCCATGTGTTCGACTCTCAAAGAACAAAGTTAGAAGCAAAGGCAAAGAAGTGTATCTTTGTCGGTTATGATGAACAAAGGAAAGGCTGGAGGTGTATGGATCCGGAGACACATAAATACACAGTGTCTCGTGATGTTGTCTTTGACGAAGTATCATCTTACTATGGACCACCTCAAGTCTTGGTTGAGCAAGATGTCTCAGGGTCTTCCAAGACTGGTGAACAAGTTATTCAAGTTCAGAGTGAGTATGAAAGTCTTGAAAAGGAGAATCAAGGTGAAAGGGGGAGCATTGACCAAGATGAAGAAGAGGAACAAAATCATGGTTCCATTGCCAACCAACGACAAAAAAGAAACATTGTCAAACCCGCTCGGTTCAGAGATGAAAGGTTTGTCACCACGTACTCTTGCTACTTTGCAGCTCCTTTGGATGAAGATGAGCCATCATCTTACAATGAAGCAAAAGGAGTTGCGGAATGGGAGACCGCAATGAAGGAGGAGATGGATGCTCTCATAAAAAATGAAACTTGGGATTTAGTTCCGAATCCCAAGGATACTCAACCTGTTTCTTGTAAATGGGTGTATCGACTGAAGCGAAAAGCAGATGGGAGCATTGACAGATATAAAGCAAGGTTGGTTGCTCGAGGGTTCTCTCAGAAGTATGGAGAAGATTATGAAGAGACCTTTAGCCCAGTAGCAAAGATGACTACGGTACGCTCACTCTTATCTCTAGCTGCAAGCTTTGGATGGAGGTTATGGCAGTTAGATGTGAAGAATGCATTTCTCTATGGTGAGCTAGACAAGGAAATATTTATGGAGCAGCCACCTGGTTTTGAATCACGAGAACATCCTAACCATGTGTGCAAGCTTAAGAAGGCCTTGTATGGGTTAAAACAAGCTCCGAGAGCTTGGTATAGAAAGCTTGCTCAATATCTTCAGTTTTGTGGCTATACAGCATCAAATGCTGATCCAAGTCTATTCTTCAAGAAGAGTGGAAGAGTTCACGTAGTAGTCCTCCTGTACGTGGACGATATGATCATCACCGGAAATGATGATGCTGAAATTGCTTGCCTACAAGAGGATATGTCGATAAGGTTTGAGATGAAGAAGTTAGGTGAGCTGAATCATTTTCTTGGCCTAGAGGTCGAAAGGGTTAAGGATGGTATATTCATCGGCCAACAAAGTTATGCAAGAAGGATTGTTGAAAAGTTTGGAGTACACCAAGGAAAGGTACGTTCTACTCCAATGGATACTAACATGAAGCTTAAGCGTGATGAAGGATCCTTGTTACCCGATCCTCGACCTTATCGCTCTCTTGTTGGAAGTCTTTTATACTTAACCATTACAAGACCAGATATTGCCTTTGCGGTTGGTCTTGTTAGTCGGTTTATGCAGGAACCAAGGAAGCCACATCTAGAAGCAGCAAAGAAGATATTAAAGTATGTGAAGACAACTCTTGGCATGGGTTTGATGTACAAGTATAATGCCAAGGTTTCTCTTCATGGTTTCATGGATGCTGACTTTGGTGGAGACTTAGATGATCGAAAGTCAACTTCAGGTTTTGTGTTCTTATGTGGAGACACAAGCATTTCATGGTGCAGCAAGAAACAAGCAACCGTGTCATTATCTACCACTGAAGCTGAGTATAAAGCTTCAGCACTCGCAGCTAAAGAATGCATATGTCTTCGAAGACTCCTTGAAGACTTGTTGGAGCCAATCAATAAATCTGTTGCCATATATGGAGATAACCAAAGTGCCATTAAGCTAGCCAACAACCCTGTTTTCCATGGACGGACAAAGCACATTGAATTGGAACATCATTTTATAAGAGAGAAGGTGCTTGATGGAACAATTGAAGCATTGGAAGTTCGAAGCGAGGACAATGTTGCGGATATCTTCACCAAGTCACTACCAAAAGGTCAATTCGAGATACTTCGCTCGAAGCTCGGAATGGTGGACAAAATCAAGTTTAAGGGGGAGTATTGAAGTTAAACTTGATTTTGGGCTTTTGCTTGATTATGGGTTTATAATCTAAAATCTCTTATTGGACTAAACCCAAATTAAGCCCATATTCTAGAAGTTTTAATTTGATAAAATATCTAGAAAGTAAGGAGGTTGTGGTAGAAAAATCTAGATATTTTTGTAAAAAAATCTAGATATTATGATAGAAAAATCTAGATATTATGATTAGGTTTGTAAGATATTTTGTAATTTTGGAGCCTATAAATAGCTCATTCCTCTCTCATTTGTAACAAAAGAAGTTGAATAATAATAAGAAGTTTTCTTTGAGAAAGAAAGAGTGTTCCACCCAAAGTTCTCTAAATCTCTTTGAGAGTTCTTCCACATTAATCTTCATACTTAGAAATTCTCTTGACTCTTTCGGGTTTCTCGGGTATTACGGTCTTGGGCTAGTGTTAAACACTATAAGGATTTTTTCTTTACATGAGTTCCAAACATAGGAGCTCTGCTGTTTCTTAGTAGCCGTCAGGATGTTGGACGAAGCAAAATACCGCCCCTTCAACACCCTTGCCATTAGGTTGTTCGGATTTTCAAGTATTCTTCATACTTGCTTCCCAAGTAACGCATTGTTAAACTTTTCCAGATCTCTGAATCCCATACCTCCTTCTTTTTTAGGGATACTCATCCGACTCCAATTGAACCAATGCATACCTGAGAGCCCATCCCCTCGTCCCCACTAGAAGGATGCTAACAGGTGATTGATATCTTCACATACCTTTTTGGGAAATTTAAAGATATTCATTGGATAAATTGGCATGGCAGTAGCAACAGATTTAATTAAAACTTCCTTTCCCCCAGGTGATAAAAATCGTTGGTGCCAAGTATGTGTCTTAGCCTTGACTTTCTCTGTGACATAGTGAAACATTTCAACCTTCTTTCAACCAAATTGCTCAGGAACACCAAGATACTTCCCACCTCCACCCTCGTTATGTATTCCCAAAAGATGTCTCATCTGAGTTTTAACTTGATCCTTCACACGACTACCAAAAGCTATGGATGATTTGGAGAGATTAACGGCTTGACCAGAAACTGCTTCATACCGGTGCAATATATTCTTTATAGCTCTCCCATTCTTGAGATTGGCCAAGGTAAAAAATAAAGAATCATCCGCAAAGAGGAGATGATTAACAGACGGACTGTGAGTAGCAATCTTCATTCCTTGGATTTTCCTTTCAACAGCCGCCTTGGTCATCATATGTGATAGCACCTCCGCACATAAAATAAATAAGTACGGTGATAATGGATCACCTTGCCTTATTCCTCTCTCAGGTCTGATATAACCGCGAGGTGATCCATTGATCAGGACTGAGAAACTTACTGTAGAAACACATATCATTATCCACTGAATCCATTGCTCACAAAACCCCATATGTCTCATTGTTTCTTCCAAAAAGCTCCATTCAAGCCTATCATATGCTTTAGTGATGTTTGTTTTGAGGGCCATATATGATTTAGACTGTCTTTTCCTCACCTTGAGGGCATGATAAGCTTCGTGTGCGATGATAATATTATATGAGATCATCCTTTCTGAGATGAAGGCTGTTTGATTCTCGTAAATGATTTTGGAGAGATGAGTCTTCAATCTCTTTACTAGGATCTTTGAGATAATTTTATAGCTTACGTTACATAAAGCCATAGGACGAAATTGTGTCATGGAGGAAGCTGGTCTGACTTTTGGGATCAAGCATAAGTTCGTATGGTTGTGCTCCTGCTCCATAAAACCATCTTCGAAGAACCTCGTGATCTCAGTGATAATATTTGGGCCAATATCATCCCAGAAAGTATGATAGAAGGAAGCAGCAAACCCATCAGGACCAGGGGTTTTATAAGATCCTATATCAAAAATTGCAGACTTAATCTCTTCACATGTGACTGGTCTTGTTAGATCATCGTTTATCTCCGGGGTAACACGTGCCGTAAAGCCATTAAAGATATCTCCAAAATTTCTTGGTACGTTTTGTTGAGTACTAAACTGGTGTTTAAAGAAATCTTCTGCAACTTCTGCAATAGCATCGTCACCTTGTCTGGTAATGCCATCGGCATCTTTCAAGTAAGTGATCTTGTTTCGTTGTCTTCTTGTTTTAGTTACCGAGTGAAAATACTTGGTATTACGGTCTCCCTCTTTTAGCCAAGAATTGCGGCTTTTACGTTTCCAAAAGCGTTCTTCATCAATGTAAGCCTGTTGGAGCTGGTCATGTAGTTGTTTTCTCAGAGTAATAGGATGTCCTTCCGTACATGCCTTATCCAGTTGATGGTGGAGTAGTGTTATACGTTCTTTAGAGTTGCCTAAATGACTACGTTTCCATCTAGAGATATGTGATCTGCAATGTTTTAACCGTTGTCGAAGAGAAGCAGACCCATTACCTCTTTGGTTTTCCCATTGATTTGATATTGAATCTTGGAAGCCTTCATGTGACTTAAGTCTGCCATCATAAATGAAGAAGCCTTTTCTTCCCTCTGGTTTGCCATTGAAGAAAGTAACTAGAGGTCTGTGGTCTGATTCTCCTAGTTCCAGGAAGTGTGTTTCGGCGAAAGGAAACTGTTGGTGCCAAGCAGTATTGCCCATTGTACGATCTAGACAACAAGAAACATAATGTCGTCCTCTTTGACCCGCCCAGGAAAATCTATTACCTACCGAGGATAAATCTGTGAAGTTACATGCTCGAATCATCTCTCTGAAATCATAGAAACTGGTTTCAGGTCTGTCAAGACCTCCCTCTTTTTCTTCATTAGAAACTATCTCGTTGAAATCTCTCATTATAAACCATTTTTCTGTTCTTCTAACAGCTATTCTTTGAAGTCTTTCCCAGAGGATACTAAGGTTTCGTCAATCAGGAAATCCGTACACAAACGACAAGAAGAAAGAGATTCCATTGACTTCAATTGAACAATCTACAAGGTTGGGAGAGCTAGAAATAACAGAAAGAGATACATCTTGCTTCCAGAAAAGAGCTAACCCACAACTCATACCTCGTGGTGGGACTGTTACATACTTTGGATACCCTAATACACATCCTAAGTCACGGATATTATCATCTGGTTGCTTGGTTTCAGACAGGCAGAGACAGTGCCTATCCCTCGACAGTTCCAACAGGCTGTCCTCATGGCGGAAGAGGTGGTTCTGGGCCCACCGCGCCTCTCTGTACACCTGTCTGATTCTCCACATCAACGTTGGTACCAGTGATTGTGTCTGAGTTAGGTACTTTAACCTCTTTCTGTCTCTTCTTACGTTCTGTGTTGCTGGAATCCCATGTTTCCATCTGTGTGAATTTACACCCATTCTCGGTTGCTTCCTCCACCCCTGCTTTCCTTTTGAGCAGTGCATTACCACTTCTCGGCACTGCAGAGACATACATTTCTCCCGAGACTGAATCATCCGAGCACATGTTACATATCGTTTCTTCCGTCCAGGGACCATCATCCTCAACAACGTCGATAGAACCGAAACTTTCTTCCTCAACCATCGAAACTTGTGGTGCATCTCTGTTCACAGCATCAGCAACATGATGTAACTGATTTCCATCCTGATTCTCCGTAATATCAGTGATATCTTCGATGGACATGGTTTGCATTTCCTTGGACATCATGTCCTTGGTCATGATCAACATTGTCGTCATCATCATCTTGGCCGTCTTCATGTCCACCATTCTGGATTAAGCATCTCCCAGAGTTATGGGTGATCAAACCACAAACTTCGCAAAAACCCCGAAGACGTTCATACTGGAAGCGAAGTAGTGTGTTGATCCCTGGGGTAAATTGAAAGTTTCTCTGGAATCGTAACGGGTGGGTAATATTCCAGTTCAACCGGATTCTGACAAACTCCATTCTTCCATTCAACTCTTCATTATACTCCATCTGAATATACTGACCCATTGCACGAGCAATATGAACGATAACTTCTCGATTCATGAACTGGAGAGGGATTCCACGAACTTGTTGTTGGAATGAGAAACTTATTAGAAATGGAGAAAGTGTTTAAGAGTTTGAAGAGAAGAGATTTTATGAAGAGGAAACTTTTTTTATTTTTTGGATGATTCTTGAAAACTTGGATGATACAAAATGAGAAGAGAGTGGAGGTATTTATAGCCTCCAAAATACAAAATATCTTACATATTTTATTCTTAAATCTAGATAATTCTACTAAAATATCTTGATATTTTTATTCTAATTATCTAGATAATTCTATGAAAATATCTAGATTTTTATCTTAAGGAGGTGGAAGATTTTTCTAGATAAATTCTAGAACTTGGGTCAAATTTGGGCTAACATGATTATTAGATTATTAGCCCAATGATTAACCCAAATCAAGTTTATGTTTCAACACCCTCCCTTAAACTTGATTTGGTTACTCCGAGTAAGCTCCTCATCTTGATAAAGTCTTCACGCTTGAGTGGTTTGGTGAAGATATCAGCTACTTGATCATTTGTCTTCACATACTCCAATTGCACATCCATCTTGGCAACACATTCTCGAATGTAGTGATAACGAGTATCAATGTGCTTACTCCGATCATGGAAGACTGGATTCTTCGCCAATGCTATTGCCGACTTGTTATCAACAAAGATCTTCGTTGGCTCCTCTTGTGGTAGGCTCAACTCCTTTAGCAAGTTTCGTAACCAAATAGCATGGCAAACACATGAAGTAGACGCTACGTACTCCGCTTCACAAGTAGAGAGGGTAACAATTGGTTGCTTCTTTGACATCCATGCGAAAGCGGTTTCTCCAATGAAAAATACGAAGCCACTTGTGCTTTTCCGGTCATCAACGTCTCCACCCCAGTCACTATCGCTATATCCAAAAAGCTTGTAATCGTCAGAGATAGAGTAATACAAGCCAAAGTTGATTGTACCTTTGATATAGCGTAAGATCCTCTTAGCTGCCTTGAAATGAGTTGTTGTTGGATGCTCCATATATCGACTCACAACTCCAACCGCGTGTAGGATGTCGGGCCTTGTGCAAGTTAGATAACGTAGACTTCCAACTAAGCTCTTAAAGAGTGTTGGATCAACACTCTCTCCTTCTTCTTCCTTTGATAACTTGACTCCACATTCCATTGGTGTGCAAACTGGATTTGAGTCTTCCATCTTGAACTTCTTAAGCACTTCTTTAGCATATCCTTCTTGAGTGATGAAGATTCCATTTTCTTCTTGCTTTACTTCAATGCCAAGGTAATATGACATTAATCCAATATCAGTCATCTCGAACTCCTTTGTCATCTCCATCTTGAAATCTTCAAACATAATCGGATTGGTGCCAGTGAATATCAAGTCATCCACATACAAGCATACAATCAATATATCGTTGTTTTGGGTTTTGATATAAAGTGCATGCTCTTATGGACACTTGATGAAGTCTTTCTCCTTGAAGTACTTATCAATCCGAGTGTTCCATGCTCTTGGTGCTTGCTTTAATCCATAAAGTGCCTTGTTCAGCCTCAAGACTTTGTCTTCTTCACCTTTGACTATGTAGCCTTGTGGTTGCTCAATGTAGACTTCTTCCTCAAGATCTCCATTTAAGAAGGCAGATTTGACATCCATTTGATGTATCTTCCATCTCATTTGGGCTGCCAATGAAATGATTAGTCTAACTGTTTCTAAACGAGCAACTGGAGCAAATACCTCATCATAGTCGATTCCGGCTCTTTGACTATACCCTTTTGCCACCAGTCTCGCCTTGTATCTTTCAACTTCTCCTTTAGAGTTCTTCTTTGCCTTGTACACCCACTTCACACCTATTACCTTATGCCCATTAGGAAGTGAAGCCAATTCCCATGTATCATTCTTTTGGATTGACTTGATTTCTTCATCCATTGCACTTTTCCATGACTTCTTTTCTTGAGCTTCTTCAAAGTTCATAGTCTCGCAATCCGCAAAAAGGCAAAATAAAGTGAGATTGTCTTGATTTTCGGTTACCTCATAAATGTCTTGTAGACTTCTAAAACGTGGAGTCCTTTCACTTGAGCTTTCATCCCCTTGAGAACTTGGTGTTGGTGAAGTTGGTGGTGTAGCTGGTTCTTCTCTTATTTGCTCCAAGTTCTCTTCTTCAAAAGATGGAAAGAAGTTGTAGTCTTCATTATTTGATCTCCAATCCCATTCTCCTTCTTCATCAAAGATGACATTCCGACTTATAATTGTCTTCTTTGTTTCAGGATTGTAGAGTTTGTAGCCTTTGGAGTTAGCATCATACCCAATGAAAATGTACTTCTCACTTTTGTCATCTAGTTTGCTCCGCTTCTCGTCCGGAATATGAGCGTGAGCAAGGCTTCCAAAGACTCTTAGGTGTGAGACACCGGGCTTCCTTCCACTCCAAGCTTCTTGTGGTGTCTTTCCAGAAACGCTCTTCGTTGGAGATCGGTTTGATATGTACACCGCACACGCGACTGCTTCTGCCCATAACTCCTTTGGTAGATTCTTACTCTTGAGCATGCTTCTTGCCATCTCAAGAATAGTCCTATTCTTTCTTTCCGCTACTCCATTTTGTTGAGGGGTTCTTGGCACCGTCAATTGTCTTCGAATACCATTATCTTCACAATACTTCAGAAATTCCCTGGACATAAATTCTCCTCCCCGATCGGATCTCATGGTCTTAATCACAAGACCACTTTCCTTCTCAACTTGGGTTTTAAACTTTTTGAAATTTTCAAACACTTCTGATTTTTCTTTCAAAAAGTAAACCCAAGTTTTTCTTGAAAAATCATCAATAAAGAGAAGGAAGTAGTTACTCTTACCAAGTGAGCTTGGTTTGATTGGGCCACATACATCTGTATGTATGAGCTCTAATGGCTTTCTTGCTCTTGTCTCCGACTCCTTTGGAAAACTCATTTTGAATTGCTTTCCAAGTAAACACCCTTCACACACTTGATTTGGATGGTTGATGCAAGGTAATCCTCTCACCATTTGTTTCTTAGAAAGTAGCTCTAAGCCTCCAAAGTTGAGATGTCCAAACCGAAGATGCCAAAGCCATGACTCCTCCTTGTAGCACATCTTGAGACATCGTGCAATGTCATTTTGAATGTTTAGGACAAACATTTTATTGCTTGACATTGGTACTTTTGTGATGAGATTATTTGCATTATCTCTTAGAGTAAGGTTATTATCCTTTAGTCGAATATCATAACCTTTCTCCAAGAGTTGTCCTAGGCTCAAGATGTTGGTCTTCATGCTTGGGATGTAATAAACATTAGAAATGAATTGATGATCTCCATTCTTCAAGCGGATGAGAATATTACCTTTACCTTTCACCTCCATCTTCGATTCATCTCCCAAAGCCACATTGGTTTTCACCGATTTATCAAGCTCCACAAACATGCTTTTGTTCCCACACATGTGATTGCTAGCACCACTATCAAGGTACCATCTGCTAACTTCATTTGGCTCATCCTTCTTGTAAGCCATCAATAGCATATCTTCTTCTTTACTCCTTTCTTCAACATAGTTGGACTTCTCTTCAACTCTATTGTTGTTTGGAATTTTGCATTCAGAAGCATAATGTCCAAACTTTCCGCAGCTATAGCATTTGACGTTTGATTTATCGTACCTTGATTTTGCATTTCCCCTTCCACGACCTCTTGATGAGCTCTCTCCTCTTTGGTTAAAGTTGTCTTCATATGGTCTCCAACCTCGTCCATTTACACCACGACCTCTTCCTCTGAAATGACTGCCACCACGTCTTGGATTATTTCGGCTACTTTCTTCTTTGTGATCAATTCTCATCTTGAGAACTTGCTCAACAATATCCTCTTTCTTCTTCCTCTTTTCTTCATAAGCTTGTAGTGATCCAAGAAGTTGCTCCATCGTCATTGTCTCCAAGTCTTTTGTCTCTTCAATTACGGTAACAATGTGCTCAAATTTTGAATCGAGCGATCTAAGAACTTTCTCCATTATTCTCACCTCATCTAACTTCTCACCATTTCTTTTTAGGTTATTAGTAACCGTCAAGACTCTTGAGAAGTAATCTGAGATGAGTTCACCTTCCTTCATCTGTAATGACTCAAATTCTCCTCGTAAAGTTTGTAGACGTACCTTCTTAACTTGTTCTGCTCCCTTGTAAGAGGTCTGAAGCTTCTCCCATGCTTCTTTAGACGTCTTTACTCCAGCAACCTTCTCAAATGTATCTTCATCTAAACCTTGATAGATTAGACAGAGAGCCTTCTTGTCTCTCTTTCTTGAATCTCTCAAGCCATCTCTTTGAGCTTGAGATAAACCACCATCATTCTCTGGTTCAATGAAGCCTTTCTCAACTATCTCCCATACATCATGTGCTCCTAAGATAGCAATCATCCTTAAACTCCAATTGTCATAGTTGCTCTTTGTGAGCATTGGAACTTGGAAGGGAACACCACTACTTGCCATCTTCAAAATGATCTTGTAGCTCTGATACCACTTTGTTGGAATGAGAAACTTATTAGAAATGGAGAAAGTGTTTAAGTGTTTGAAGAGAAGAGATTTTATGAAGAGGAAACTTTTTTTATTTTTTGGATGATTCTTGAAAACTTGGATGATACAAAATGAGAAGAGAGTGGAGGTATTTATAGCCTCCAAAATACAAAATATCTTACATATTTTATTCTTAAATCTAGATAATTCTACTAAAATATCTTGATATTTTTATTCTAATTATCTAGATAATTCTATGAAAATATCTAGATTTTTATCTTAAGGAGGTGGAAGATTTTTCTAGATAAATTCTAGAACTTGGGTCAAATTTGGGCTAACATGATTATTAGATTATTAGCCCAATGATTAACCCAAATCAAGTTTATGTTTCAGCACTTGTATCCAGAAAGGGATAAAATTCAATAGTTCCATATCCATAAGTGGCGTCCATCGCTGTAACACCAGCATTCTATCCGCATAAGCCCAAGGTCCCCGTCGGATCACAGTCTCCATTGCTTCTTCGGATGGGAAGACGAATTGAAAGCGTCTACCCTCTATGGCACGTCCACGAACAAGCCCTTCCAATCCCCAAACACGAGGCATAGTTGCAATGATGGCCCGAACATTCTGACGACGCGGCATAGCAGGACGGCCCTCCAAAATAAACCGGTTTTCTTCAGCGGCCTGTTCACAACGTCAAAAGGTAATGCAAAAGGTGCATCTTCACTGCCCAACGTAATGTCTTGCATGGCACGGCGAATGTCGTCTGCCATTTTGAAAAGGATTTCGTAAATTCTGAGAGAAAATAACAGAATTCTAGAGAGGAAGGATATGTAGCAAGATGATGAAGGTGTAGTTGAAGAGTATCTTATATAATATTTTCCATCAACATGCTTTCGGGGAATTACATCATGGGTAGAAACAGTTTCTACCATGGAGGAACAAGGGAACGTGGGTAGGCAGAAGAGATCATGGCCCACATTACCAACAAAATCATCATCATCCACATCAATCGTGGAGAGGGAACACAAGAAAAGTAACTGTTTTTCAATCGCTAGAAAATCGCTCATGTAACCGTATTTTTAGTTTTCATAATAACCCTGCTGTGTGAGAGAGTCTATGTGTGAGAGAGTTAGACCGCCCGTCAATTATATCAATATCTTTCAACTAATGTGGCCTTGTCTTCGTCGGCTCAATTGCTGATATACTCTTAAATGACAAAAATTATTACCCCATACAGGCATACTCTAAGAGATTCTTTTTTTTCTTGCATATTTTAAAGAAACATGATAAACTTCAACTCCAAAAGCTTTGATGATTTTTTAAAATTACAAACCTGATAAAACTTCGACTTCAAAATTATTTTCCGCCCAAGTTTACGTTCTTGTGGAATTGAAAATCTAGAAAAGATGAGATAGTGGAATTTATGTTATTGAAAGAAGAACAATTTATGCAAAGATACATGTATCCTATATTAGAGTATTGCAAAAGAAACTTTTGTAAGAATCCAATGGAAAACATGTGAGGAAATGGTTGGAATATAATATGGGAGCAAATCTACAACAATGAAATGCACAAACAAACCAACTAGTAACTCTAGACTCTCGTGTTCTCTCTCTTTTGACCACTCTCTCTCTCTCCCACCGACAAAACGCGATCCCTTTCTTTTGACCTCCACCGGCGCCGATCTCGGCGTCGGCCCCTACCGCCGAAAATGGCAAAGAAAAAGAAAACCCAGCCAAGCTCTTCTGATGGGAACCCATCTGGTTCCTCTGGTTCTTCAACCTCTAACCATGCTCCAGCGCCTAAGTCCTCCGATCTAGCCGTAACCTCCTCACATCCGTCCAAGACAAATGACTTACCTGGAGTCTCTGCCTCTCCAGCTAACACTGTCACAGAAGATCTTCAGATCTCCTCTGGATCTGATGTCTCCTTCACACCAGCGGACTTAGTAATCCCTAATTCCAAAATTGTGGTTTCAACTCAAGATGTACCCGCGAAAGAGGCCTCACCTCAACTTGTTGATGAGAGCTCTATTCAAACTCCATTGTCAAAAGGAAACTCTCCTAACGCCACTGGTAAACAGGATCAAGATAAGGTCACAGATGCTGCCAAGTTTTGGAAAGGATACATTAAACCTCACTCCAAGAAATTGGAACCGGAAGGAACACCGTTTATTCTGGAATCTGGTGAGTCTTGTGTAACTATTCCAAATTCTGTTATAGAAAAGAACAAGAAAGCTTGGGATAGTTTTATATTGGGCCAGTTCTACGAAGAACCCCCAGCTCTTGGAGCGATTCATGCTATCGTTAACGGCATCTGGTCTAAGCAAAGGCGAGATATTTCAGTGTCAAAAATGGAGGGTCATGCCTTCCTCATTCGAGTCCCCTGCCCTCATGCCCGCCGTCGAATCCTCAGTCAAGGTCTGTGGCAAATTGATGGCCAGACGATGTTTGTCGCGAAATGGTCTCCGGGTATGAATCAGGAGAAGCCCGAACTGTCAGCCGTTCCTGTTTGGCTTGATTTCTTGGATGTCCCCCTGCAGTTCTTTAATGGCGATGCCCTTAAAGAAATAGCTGGTCTTGTGGGGAAGCCTTTATGCCTCCACCCAACAACAGAAAACCTGATCAACTTAGAAGTTGCAAAAGTGTATACTATCATTGACCCTCGTAAGCCACTTCCTGAGGCTGTAAATGCTAGGTTTGAATCGGGTGAAGTGAAAAGAATTGGAGTTTCTTGTCCCTGGCTTCCTGCAGTATGTGGTCACTGCTTGAAAGTAGGACATACTATCTCTCGTTGCTCTCTGGCACCAAAGACTTGCGTTATTTGCCGTTCTGCAAAACACAAGACTGAAGACTGTCCACGCTCCAATGCTGGTGTTCCAAAAGTTCCAGCTCCAAAAGCTCAAGCTAGATCACAAATCACCAATACAGAAAAAGCTAAAGATAAAGCTCCAATCGTTGTAGATGACCTTGTGCTACCCGCTCCTACTGAACAGGTGACCTTGCCAACCTCAAAGCAAGGACATCAAAGGCAGGTTTTTACTGCAATGAAATCAGTTCAGTATAATGCGTCCTCTTCTACGCATCGAAAAATTCCTGCACCGCTGCTGGGTTCCTCTCAGGGCCGCTCTGCAGCATTACCTCCTGCCCTTAAGGAAGGTAGTCTTTGTGTTGATCTAAGTTCTGTGTTCTTGGGTTCTCCGAGGGGATCTCCGAGGGGCTCTTCTCACCGTTCAGATTATGGATTTTCATCTGGTTCAGAGTTACCCTCAGAGGACGATGATAACCCCATTGATAAAGGGGATAAATACATTACGGTTGTCTCTAAGCGGATTCAGAAACAATTAAAAGGAAAAGGGAAAGCAAGGGCTAGAGGCCCTCTAAACCTCTAATCTTTCCTGTTATGAACTCCTCTCCCTCTATGGATATTTTTTGCTGGAACATTAGAGGGTTCACCTGTAATATAAAGCGGCGCAGTTTTAGGAATTGGCTCAAGCTCCATAAGCCTATTTTTGGTGGTCTAGTAGAGGCCCACGTCAGTCCGGTGAAGGCTCCAAAGATAATCAATGGTGTCTTTCCTGGTTGGCATTACGATTGTAACTACGAGTTTTCTGATCTAGGAAAGATTTGGCTCCTTTGGCATCCTTCAGTCTCTGTTTCGGTTTTCCAGAAATCCCTCCAATCAATTTCTTGTCTAGTGAAACTTCCCTTTGTGTCTACAGAGCTTGTGGTTACTCTTGTGTATGGTTCAAATCATAGACGCATCAGAAGGCAACTTTGGTCTGATCTGGCTTTCTTATCCTCATCCCCTCAGCTCATTAATCGGCCTTGGACAGTCCTAGGGGATTTAAACCAAATTCTTTTTCCTGATGAAGACTCCAACGCAGAATCTTTTTCTTCAAATCGAGGTATGCGTGATTTATCTCAGTGCGTTATTGATGTTGGCCTCCAAGATCTTCATTTTTGTGGCCCTACTTTCACTTGGTCAAATAACCAAGGGCTGGGCATCATCTCCAAGAAATTAGACAGAATTATGGTTAATGACAAGTGGTTAGACCTGTTTCCTAATTCCCTTGGTGTCTTTGGTGAGCCTGGTATTTCTGATCACAGCCCATGCTGCATCTTCTTGGACTCGGGAAAGCAGAAATCAAAATCGCCATTCAAGTTCTTCACAATGTTAAACGATCACCCGGATTTTGGAGTGTTGATCTTTGAGTGTTGGAATTCTCTGAGGTTTGCAGGCACTAACATGCTCACTGTCTCAAAGAAACTCAAGCATCTCAAAAGCATTATTCGGGAATTTAGTCATCAAAAATATTCAGGGATAGAGCAAAGAGTCTCAGAATCTTTTGAGCACCTCCTCCTCTGCCAGCGTGAGCTCCTAGCCTCTCCCTCTACGGAGGCGAGTATCAGAGAACGAGCTGCCCACTCCACCTGGTATAAGTTTGCCAAGGCAGAAGAATCCTATTTTCACCAAAGATCAAGAGTAAAATGGATTGATGTTGGCGACTCAAACTCAAAGTTTTATCATCGTTCTCTCAGATCGCGCCAAGCTATTAACCAGATCTTCTTCCTAATTGACGAAAATGGTGCCATCATTGATTCGAGAGATGGGATTCATGAGCATGTGGTGGACTTCTATCATCATCTCCTGGGCGGACCAGTCAACCCCTCAACAGTCTCGTGTGATGACATCGCTGTTTTACTCCCTTTCAGGTGCTCAAATGCTGTGATTCAAAGCTTGGAGGAGTGTTACTCTCCTGAGATGATCAGGGACGCTTTTTTCTCTCTTCCTAAAGGGAAGTCCCCTGGACCAGATGGATATCCGGCTGAGTTCTACACTGCTCATTGGAAGTCTATCGGGTTAGACATGATCAATGCAGTCTCTGAATTTTTCCAGTGTGGTACTCTTCTCAAGCAGTGGAATGCAACGGTTTTGACCCTTATCCCTAAGAAGACAAATGCTTCTTCAATCTCAGACTTTAGGCCAATTTCTTGCTGCAACACCACATACAAGGTTATTTCCAAGTTGCTAGCATCTCGCCTCAAACAGGTTTTGCCCCTAATCATCTCTAATACTCAATCCGCCTTCATACCGGGTCGCTTAATGGTTGAAAATGTGCTTATGGCTACTGAGTTGGTTAGTGGATATAACTGGAAAAATATTTCTAAAAGATCAATGCTCAAGGTGGACCTAAAAAAGGCGTTTGATTCTTTGGAATGGAGTTTCATATTAAAGATTATGCAAGTCTTGGAATTTCCAGATTCGTTTATCAACCTCATCAGCCAGTGCATCTCCACGGCAACGTTTTCGGTTTCCATCAATGGGGAAATGTCTGGTTATTTCAGTGGAACTAAAGGTCTTCGTCAGGGCGATCCACTCTCGCCTTATCTGTTTGTCTTAGCTATGGAAGTCCTTGCTCAACTGTTGAATTCGCAGTACAGAAATGGGAGTGTTGGCTTCCACCCGAGGGCTTCGAATCCCCTTATCTCCCACTTGGCTTTCGCGGACGATCTAATGATATTCTTCGATGGTGAAAAGGTATCTCTTCAGATTATCTCAGATACTCTCGATGTATTTTCCTCCTGGTCAGGGCTTACAATGAACCGCAACAAGACTGAGCTGTTTATCACTGGAATGAATCCTGCTGAAGCAGCCGATATATCCACTCTCGGCTTCTCCCTTGGTTCATTACCTGTACGCTACCTTGGTCTACCTCTGATGCACCGTAAGCTGAGGATCAATGACTACAGACCTCTAATTGATCAGCTCAAGCGTAGGTTTTCTTCCTGGACTCTAAGAGCTCTTTCATATGCAGGAAGAATTGTCCTACTCTCGTCTGTTATCTACAGTACCATCAAATTTTTGGTTCTCATCCTTCATCCTTCCCAAAGGTTGTATCAAATTGATTGAGTCTCTTTGCTCTAGATTCCTTTGGAATGGTAATATTACTTCAAGAGCTGCTGCAAAGGTTTCTTGGTCTCACTTAAGCCTTCCTAGAGATGAAGGGGGTATTGGGCTTCGGAATCTAAGCATATGGAACAGATCGCTTTGCCTAAAGCTTATTTGGCTCATTTTCAGTGACTCGGAATCATTATGGGTGCTATGGGTTAAAGAAAATTACATCATTGATTCTTCTTTTTGGTGCTTAGCCGATAACATGATAGTCTCATGGACATGGAAAGCGCTTCTCAAGCTGCGTCCTCTTGCTGAGAGATTCATTAGATGTAAGCTGGGGAATGGCCGTAAAGCAAGTTTCTGGTTCGACCACTGGTCCGAACTTGGACCATTAATTGAGTTTTTCGGTCCCTCTGGTCCTCTACAAACAGGGATACATATTTCTTCTTCAGTGGCTGGTGCTTGTTCTGTCGACGGGTGGTTACTGCGACCTGCTAGATCCTCGAAAGCAGAAGATTTCCAAATTATGTTGTGCTCTCTGCCTCTTCCCTCACTCTCCCTATCCTCTGATGCTTACTTCTGGACAGCGAATGATGTTAACATGGTCTCCTACTCTGCTAAACACACTTGGGAATCTTTGAGGCCGCGTGGACAGAAACAAGATTGGGCAGACACGGTTTGGTTCAAAGGGCATGTCCCAAGCCATGCTTTCATGATGTGGGTAGCACATTTGGATAGACTTCCAACAAGATCCCGTCTTGCGTCGTGGGGACTACAAATTGATACTCGCTGCTGTATTTGCAATCACTTTCAGGAAACTCGAGATCACATTTTCCTTAGATGCTCTTTTGCAGAGCAACTCTGGATCCTGGTGATAAAGAGATTAGGTTATAGGCCAGTCCTCTTCCACACTTGGGAGGCACTTCTTGCTTGGATCAGTACGAGAGTTAACAACTGTCCGTCTACACTTCGCAAATTAACAGTCCAATCACTGATTTACAGACTTTGGCGTGAAAGAAATCAACGTCTACACAACGGAACATCAACAACACCACAAATTTGTTTCAAAGAGATTGACAGGCAAATCAAGAATGCTATTCTTGCGAGGACGCAACGTCGAAATTTCAAACACCTAATGAGAATCTGGTTGATGCACGAATAGTGGATCATCTCTGCTTCTACAGCTTTTTTAAGCTCTCCTCTGTTTTTCTTTTTTTTGGCTTGGGATTGCTTCTCTTTTTAAACTTTTGTACCAGTACAATTTCTCTCATTTGATTAATGAAATTCACATACTTATCAAAAAAAAAAAAAAAAATCTACAACAATGACATATTATATCGTACGCTTATTCGCATGAGTCCAAAAGCATTTATTCGTATGTGTGAAGTGCTTGAGAAAAAGTATGGATTACAAGAGTCACATAAAATTAAAGTTGATGAGAGTGTTGCAATTTTTTATTGTTGTGGTCAAAATGACACTCAACATGACATTGGTTTAAGATTCGGTCATGCTCAAGATACTATAAGTAGAAAGTTTCATCATGTTCTTGGAGCAATGGTAAAATTGGCATTTGATTATTTAAGGCGAAGAACAACTTAGGATTTTTAGCAATATCCAATAGTTTACAAGGAAATAAACGATATTGAACTTATTTAAATGGATTTATCAGGGATTTTGATGAAATATATATGCCCGTGATGGTGACTCTAAGTTGTGATGCATTACAATTTGTGAACCGGAAAGGAACGACAAGTGTTAATGTTCTAGAAACATGAGATCAGTATATGCTTTTTACATAATGTTTCGTTGGAATCGTAGGATCAACACATAGCTCTAGAGTTCAAATAAATGTGGTTATTTAACTCTATACCGAAAAGAAAGTAAAGAAGGTACTCAATATCATCTTCAAGAAATTATAAATAGTGAGCCTCCAAGAAATAGTAAGGAAGTGTTTAATAGATGGCATGTCTCTTTACATTCAGTTATTGAATGTATGTTTGGTCCATGGAAGAAAAAGTGAAGGTTTTAAAATGAATTGCCAAAGTATGATATCTTAACACATTGGAAAGTTATATTTGCAACAATGGAGCTTCACAATTTTATTCGGTGGAATCAAATTAAAGATGTTGATTTTGACGAAGCGACTATGGAGAACAACGGTCACTACA
>CAJHQP010006706.1:0-36628 GCA_905132765.1 Moricandia arvensis | reverse complement strand
CGGTAGATAGAAATAGAAATACTTTCTCTTCTCTTTATCTAAATTTAAATATTCTTCCACTGTCCCCTAATCTATAACTTTATTATTTGTTTTTTAATTATTATGGTTTATACTTTTCGGAGACCAATATGAGTGGGTACCCACTTTGTTAAGATTTTTGACTTTATAAATATATTTTAAAAAGGGTCCGGAATATTGTTGTAACTTTTTTTGTCATCAACATTAAACGATTTATTGACTCAGAAACCAACTAGAACTCTGCATCCATATAAATGTGACTGAACAGTTGTTGCTTTGTTATTGTGTGCAAGATTGTCCACCTTAAATTTTTTACTTTCATGGTATATTAGTATAAGCTGCCGCAAGCTGATGGAAATTTCCTTTAGAATCTTTATATCTTCCATAATAATTTACAAAAGCTGGCCAGTTTCCTTCATCGTTCCGAAACGATCTTCTGAGGCTATTTGAAACCTTATTCACAATTGAGAAATAATATGTTGCAAAAGCTGACATAAAAGACTAACGAGTGATTTCCTCACATACTTCCATTAGTAACAGATGAGTGCTTCTATTATGAGTGAAGTCGGTGTGAAGACTCAACTTCGGATGTTATTCCTACGCCCTCCCATTAGGCCATCAAAACATTCCATTGTGCTATAGAACTTCCTGCCTCGAGACAATTTTCTTGAACTTCCATGATCCATCCGTAAATTACCATCTTCTCAGTATAGAAGGTAAAGTTGTCACCTCTACCTCCCAAACATACCATAAAATCCATGCAACATCCATGTTGCTACTAACTTTGTTGTTTCATCCTTTCCAAACATACTATAAAATCCCTTAAAATTGATGGTCTTCTATATGCGGAGAAACTCCCAAATACAGATGGTCCATATTTTTAAAGAGTGATTGCGGTAGGAAAAATGTATAGATTGATGGGATTTGTGAGAGTGCTGAAACTTGAACAACCAGTGGACATTCAAAGAACACATGGTTCCTTGATTCCTCGGTTGTAAGTTTTTTTTAACCGTTATGCATTCTGATACTATTTGCAAGCAAACAAAATTCAACATAACCTTTATCCGGAACTCACTGTGGATTCTATCATCAATGCAAATTCGCGAAGATGGAATTTATAGGTAATTTGTTCTTTGGTGGATCACTAGAATGTAAAAACTATAGAAAGTATACCACTGGGTCGGACTTAGGTACTCGATAGAGTTTGATGACACTTCCATAAATGCATTCCAAATTAAGAAATGAGTTTGTGTCTTTATTTTTTTCTAAATTGAGTTAGAAAACTCTTTGGAACTGGTTATCCTCATCATATGGTATTTGAAATTTTAGAGGTGGAGTTTCTTTTCCACTTCCAATTGGTGCATCAATCTCACGATCATCCTCAATGATCAGGTTATGTAAAATTATACATGTAGTCATTGTACCATTTATCACTTAAAAAAATTTATGGGTCATTTCACATAGCTAAACCTGATTGCTAAAATTTTGAATACATGTTCTACATCTTTTCTACATATTTCTTATTGTGCTGCTAAAATATTTTTTCTTTTGGAACGTACTGACTTATGAATATTTTGCATTATGATTGACCATTTTTAACTTAAATTCCATAGAAGATCCAAATATTTTGTATATATTTCCAAGCAGAGAAAACTGAATTTTACAAAAGCGCAATCCACTAGCAACAAAATCAACAAACTCCTCTTCTATTAATTTCGTTTGGACAATATTCTTTAATGATCGTGTGTGGATCAAAATATTTGTTACAATATGTTGTATAATTAAAATTTAAGTTCAACTTAAATATGTTAATATATGCAAAATCAATGTGAAAATTTTAATAAAATTATAATTAATAATTTTAGTTTAAAATATAAAATTTAAATAGCTTTTTTTAAAATAAAATTTTAGAAGTTAAAATTTATAATTAATAAGATCATCACTCTGGTTAATTGGTGAGTCGTGTAACGATTAGCATTCATTATTATTGCTTGCCGGATTCTATGGCCATCTGCATTGGCCATATACTATAGCATATTTTCAAAGAAAAAACTATAATTACTTTAATCATTTAATTAAGTTTTATTTTTGGTGAATTAATTTCTACCAATAGAAAATAGACGTTTAGAGCATGTTTATTGGGGGCTCTTAGTGGGTCTCTTAGCGGGTGAGACCCACTAATTCCCCCAAACAACATCCCTTAAATCCCCCTAAATAAAGAACCCATTGCCAAGTCCCTTACACTGTTCGCGGGCTCCACTGACACGTGGCGGCCCGCGATTGGTGCTTTTATTTTATTTTTATTTTTAAAAAACAAAAAGACAGGGGTCCTTGCCAATAAACATGCTCTTAGTGACTCAGTCTGTCATTGTATGTAGTAACTCCAGCGAGGAGACCTAGGGCTGGGCAAATAAACCGCAACCCGAAAATCTGAACCGAATCCGATCCGATTAAAATGTATCCGAACCGCTTCCGAACCCGAACATAAGTACGAATGGATCTTGTTTTGCGGTATTTCGGATTATGGGTTTTACCCGAACCGAATCCGAATTTAAATGGATATCCGAAAGAACCCGAAAGTTCAAAATTCCAAAACAAACTTGTACTATATCCCAATATGAATTTCTAAGATGTATCCAAAACATAATAAGATATTATTAAATACCTACAATAAATTAATTATTACATAAATAATTAACTAAATACTTAGTCTAATATATATTTTATTGGTTAATATTAATGTTTTATGCTTGACATTGCCATTTGAAGTTTAGTTATAAATACATTTGTTTAGAAGTTAACAATGTTGTTGTTTTTAAAATTTAAATAGTATTCTTAGGAATTTATATAATTGTTAGTTGTGAACTTTAATTTTTTATGTTTCATTATGTGTGATTTTCTTTCTTACAAAGTTTTGGTTTGTTCATGAATCCATGATATGTTTAATGTTTTCACGTATAGTTTGCATGACAAGTTTTGTATAGTTGATGGACGAGTTTCAAAAAATATTTTGAATAAAAATAATATGGTTTGAATAAGCTTAATACACAAATTTATTGAAATTAATTGAAGATATAGTAAATTTAATCAAGTAGAAATTAGTACTTTTAGAACCAATAACCCGATTAGTATGCGAAACCGAAACTATTTCGGTTCAACCGAATCTTGGACATGTAACTAAACCCGAACCGAACCCGACTAAACCCGAACCGAATCCGACCCGATTTTTTATAATATCCAAATGGGGCTGAAACTCATGAACCCGAAAACCCGAAACCTGAATGAACCCGAACCGAAACCCGATCGGGACCCCGATTGGCCCACGCCTAGAGAGACCCATCTGTCCTCTATCCTTTATTTTTTATTATCTCTCTTACTTCCGTTTTTTTATTAATTTTTAAGTTGGGTCAAGGATTCATTAGAGAAATCCCACTAAAAATGCCATAAGGGCATGTTTATTGCAGGTCTCTTAGCATGGGTTCTTAGATTTTCTAGCAGATGTATCTTAATTTTAACTAAGAAACTTAAGAACCGTCTCTTAAATAAGAGACCTAAGAGACTGTCTCTTAACGAGAAAATTAAAAAAAAAAAAAAAAATTAAAAACGTGAAATTATAAGTTAAGAACCACCGCCTAAGAGACCGTGGCATAAAACATGCCTAAGGGCCCTCACAACACAAGTCCTTCTCAAAATCTTTAAATATTAAAAACTATTAAAAGATCAAAAAGGAAGAAAGAGAAAGAAGTAAAGAAGAAACACAACAAGAGTGCGTCCCTTTAGACAAAACTTTCAACATTTGTGAAGAGAATATTAATGCACATGGCGTCATATTAAAGGTTGCATTTACTTAAGTCTTTTTAAATAAATAAATACTAAATAATGTACCAAAGGAATAATAAAAATATTAGTGTGGTACTATGTATCTTACAACTAACGATGCCTTAAGGATCCGATCAAAACTCTGTTGCTATTTCTACTATTTTCGCCCCTTTTCGTCTTTGTGGTGTCAAATTAATACTGGATGACCATTTGGCTAATTGGGTTTATTACATACAAAATTTCACTTCAAATGTTTTCTTTATAATACTTCTACCCCCTCTATTTCTTAAAAGGTGTTGCTTTAACATTTTCTACACATATTAAAAAAGTGATTGAAATATGTTTCATTTATCATTAGTTATATTTCTTTGATCAATAAAATTATTTATTATAGCAATGCAATTTTTAATTAATTTCAAGTTGAAAGTGAATATAATTTATATTGATTTTAAGTGATATTTTTTATGTAACAAAAAAAAAGTTAAAATGACACTTATTATGAAACATAGGGAAATAATATGTTTGGATTTGTGATTTCCATAGTGTTCTCTTTTAACAAAAGTCTTTCAATAAAGATACTAGAAAGTTACATATATAATGTCACAGAGACTTTTAGAATTCAAGATAAAACCATCATACATAAGAGTTTTAAGTCTTGAAAAACAAGGAAGCAACCCAGTAAGGTAAAGTCTATTTTTTAACAAGATATTGTTGTGAAGTTAGTTACGAGGAGCTTTAACTCGACCCCTTCTTCCTTTTGCCTGCAACTGTGAACCATTCCATCTCCTTCAGTCTTTGATAAGGTTTTAAGCAGCTGGTGGTTTATGGCTTCAGTATTATCCAATACCGCAAAAAGTTGTTAAGCACAAATGGTACAGAAATCAGATATGTGGGAATATTGTCAACCACATTATCAACTTTCCCTAGAGGAGCTTCTCAAGTTTGTGGCGGAGAATCCGTTGAGGAGTCAACAGGTTTTGAGACATCAACCTGTTCAAAGTCAGCAGCCATTACAGTAGATGTTGGGATTCTTTTTCATCAAAGACATCAGTATCAAGAGCAGTAAGATGAGCAGTCACCTTTGGCTTACTAGCCACATGAAAATCATCAGGGAAGAGTCTTTGGGAGTGTTCACAGTCACAACTGAGATAGAGTGACAATGGTGACTTCACTTCTTGGCTCTTCAATTTCAGAATTGTCATTTGTAGTAAGGTCACTTATATATGGACTTTCCTTGGATCATAAAGAGATTGTTCAGTAGGTTGAGAGACTGATAAGAAGCCAGCAATATTTTTTAAGGTATAGAGTCAGACTGGTAGTAGAATTCCAACAACTTATCTTGTGCCCGAGATTACCTTTGGTGGCAGAAATTGACTGGGATCGAAGGAAGATCAAGGCATTCGATATGACCAAGCTGTTCAAGACTTAGGGCACACCGTAGGAAGCCATGAGTAGATAACAAAAAACCTCTGATATTGATCCACTTTCATATTCAAATGCTACTCTTTGAGGAAACCTAAAACCATAATTTTTGCCTCACCCATCAGAATAGGGTCCAACCAAGGCTTGCTAGTGAGCATTAGTTCTCCTATTCCTACCTTTCTTGGAATAAGCCGGTGGGGAATGTCATTCCGAGTAAGTTAGACTGGGATGTAAATATCTCAGGGACAATGATGGTTCCCATAGGATCTCAGGTACATACCAAACATTATAAATCTTCAACGTCCCATATCCTTCTTCCAACTACCCCACTTATGAGTTTGGTCATCCGGAATATGAAACAAAAAAGCATCGTTTCATATATGGAAATTGCAAATCTGGCATCTAGATCCACTGATTCTACTAACAACAGCATATTGAATCACAAACACCATGTGGTATCGTAGCATATTGAATCACATTGATTTCCTTAGCTACAATGTTATTATAATGATTTAAATAGTTCTCCATTATCAGAAACCTAGCTACTATACTATACGAAAGGAAAATACATTCCATGTTCTTTCATTTTTTCTCAACACATATTCCATGTTCATGCATATTGGCTTGAATTAATTTGTACATAATTTTTTTATGAAATCAAAACAACCAATTCACAAAAGAAATATTAACCATTTTTAAAATAGACCATCGTATTAGCATTATCATATACTACTGTGTTGTCGAGATAATGATGAACAAAAAACCAAAAAAAATTATAAATATGATGATACTCATTCTTTGGTTATAAAAAAGAAAGAAGAAGAAAGCATAAAGATGCAGTAACTGTGTGGCTGAAACAATTTAAGTTTTAATAATAGATAGTATCTTCAAATAAATCAGCATTTTTATCTCTGGAAAAAAAACGAAAGAACTCATAAATTTGCTCTTTAAATTCATAGGAAGTAGGAACACTATTGGGAGTACTGGGCCTATTGGAATTACCGACAAGGCCATGAGAAATTCAGTTCTTTTTTTAACACCAAATAAAAAGAGTTTAGTTAAACAATACTTTTTTTATCAAACTGTTTGTCTACAAAAAAATAAAGCTCCTAAATGAAAAAATGGATTTAGCGTTGCGGATTTACTGGTCCAAGCGAATTAAGTGAAACACAAATAGTTCAAATGAGTTCAACAGTCTAAAACATATATCTGAATGGTGGTGAAAGCATATATCAATTGATCCAAAATGATATTAAAATTTACAAGATTTTATACGAAATTGTATAAAATACATGGTTATATTTAAAACATTACATAAAATAAATTAAAATTCAAACAGTAAAATATAATATATATACTTATTATATAATTTTTAAAATATTCAAAATGATGTACATACTATATGTTTAATATAACATATCAATATTATTTAAACTTTCATTTTCATATAAATTATGTAGCTAATATGTTGAATATATCCTTCTGTTGTTTCAAATTTGAATTTTATAATGAAATAAATATTATTACACTTATATTTAGAATATTATATATAGAACAATTTTAAAAGTAGTAAAATAAAAATAAAGTAATTAAAATAATATACAATAATATATATATATATATATGTATGAAAAAGTAGAAACACACACACAACTTTTAGTCAATAACACTATCAAAAAAAGTAAAAATTATATAATATATTTTTTTAAATAATCAAATGAAAAAGAAAACAGTAAAAAGCGTAAGAAACATTCCACTTTTGAAGTATACTACTATGCATAGCAGTTCTTATACTTTTGTTGATATAATTTTAATACTTCATTACTTTAATTAAATAGACTATTCTAAAGTAAATTGTTGAATAGAAGTAAAGAAGGTTTTTGAATAAAAAAAAGTAAAGATGGTTTATCCGCTTCACACTAATAGACCACTTTATAGCCACTCTTCATTCAAAGTCTAAGGTTTTGATCAATCAACAACTTTTAAAATAATATTTAGAAAAATTTACAAGATGATAAAGTTTTAACGATATAAAAAAAAATACATAAATAATAGGCACTCAAGGAAAATGTTAAATTTTAGAGACGAAAGTTCTAAAGTTTTAAGATAAAAAGAATCCAAAAAAATGATTAAATCATAAGAAACTCATTCACCTTAGAAGAATGATGATATTAGTACCCTACATGTTCGTTCAAGTGACAGTTTGGCTGACTAATTTACTAAGGCATTACCCAATGTTACTTTCAAAAAGTTAGTTAACCATAATTTTTCCCATTAGGTTTTCATACTTAGGTTTTTAATGAGGTAGCATCTAAGGCATTTTAAAATTACTTTAGTATAATGTAAATCAAAGAAAAGTGGTATGAAAAATATGTGATGTTCCTTATAGAAAGTATAAAATTTACTTAATTATCAAGTCTACTTCTTCTCCAAGTTCTATTTGGTTCCCAAACTATTGTAATCCTATATAAAAAATCTATTATCCATGAAATAATACTTACCAATTTCTCTCTTCTCTTCTTACTTATAACATTTCTTATTTTATTCAAAACAAAATTATTGGAACTGGATTTTACACCAAATACAACCAAGTGTATATGAGGTATTTATTAGCCAAAACTGGTTGTCTTCACCAAAACCCCATTATGATCCATTGATTTTTCCATCCATCGAGATGTTAGCTGAGAGTTGCTGAGTTAGCATCAAAGATTCAATTAACGAAGAACGAATCAAGAAAGTTCATTACGGTATTGAAATAAGCAGAAATTGATTTAAGTATGTATGGTGAAATAAGTGAAATATCCTAAGAGATGTCGAGATATTTAAGCAATCACAGAGGATTAAAAACATGATATTTGGAGATTTTCAACATGTCATAACCTCTAGGAGAAATTAATATAGGGTCTCATTAATATACGCTCATTTCATTAACTCGGAATGGATGTCGTTGATGTTGGTTATATCTGTAAATGCAGTAAGGTTAGAGTAATAAAATGCAGAAAATAAAAAAGATGTAAGTTTTTCTTTTTGAATTCACTAGAAAAAAAGTGTTTACATCTATTTGTTTATTACAAAAATCATTAGGATATTCCAATCCTAAGCTAAAACTCACCATATAATTTAGACTTTTGTTTATCAGGACCACCTAACCCCGAGTTAATTTCTCCCTGAATCTAGATTTTAATTTCCAACACTCTGTAAGTACGTCGACAACTACGCCAGCACCTAATGCAGAGCAGTTACACCAAAAGCTTGATCACACAAGCACCGAACAAAGATCTCTCGTTTTTTTTTTATTATTGTAGAGACACCTTTATTTACAGAGACACGTCGTTCTTGTATACATAACTAGAACTTGCTCCTAAGGTTATTCTAAAGAAATTAAGCAACTTTTCTTTTTATTGTAAGCAATAACTCACTTTCCTTTTTCTCTTCATGTAATATCATTTATACTTAATGTAAATATTCAATAAATGTATTACCTCTTCTCCAAGCATAACAAGTCGACATACATCACAAAACATGAACTCCATCCCAGCCCATCTTCATGACACACGCATGTACTACCTCCTGTAGTATTTCACAAACTTATAAAATATATATATCTTCAATCTCTATATAGAAAACCATTTCTTCAATCTCCTCTTATGAATCACATCAAGGTCAAAAAACTAATAAGCATATCTATATCCTCCAAAGTGAGGATGACATCTCATTCCATCATCTACATAGGGATCAAATCTCATAGATTATGTATTCTTAAGCATTATCCCTCCATGATTAGCTCATTGAACATACATGAAACAATCACCTCGAATATGCCCTTGAACTCCACAAGAATAACATATTGGACCATGACACCTCATACCACAAGCTTGTTCCATCTTATTCTTCTCCCCAGAAACTTGAAACACCTTGGCCTAATATGCCCAACAACACCACACTGATAACAAAACAGGCCGAACCTTCCGTTGAGATGCAGTCTTCAAGTCATAAACTTCACCCGTAGTAGCCGCTGTAGGAGTTACTCGTAGCAGTCACATTCTTCACATTAGTTGCAGTCTTTTCATTTTTTGCATTCCATGTAAACACCTTAACCCTTTGGCTTTGTAGCATACATAGCTACAATTCATTTTTTCTGATGATACGAAAACACCTTCAACTTTAGAAGATTTCCCTTGAAATCTAAGGCCACATCGATCACTCTTTCCAATACTGGGAAGATGATCTAGCTGCTTCATCCCATTATTCAGCATCCGCAAAACCTTATGAGTCTTTCAAGTTGAGAAATAGTCTGTCGTGCTTCCTCTTCTTTCTCAGAAGCATACTTAAGTGCTTCAGCAACTTGAGCTTCTAACTTGGCATTCTCCTTAGCCAAATATGATTTTGTCTTAACCAAATTGAGCCAATTCTCATATAACTTTTTCATAATTCCCAGCAAGATCGAAGCTTCCATCATGATCATCACTTCTACCATTATAATCACTTCCACATGAAGACCCTGACACAAATTTATTCTTAGAACCATACTCCAAAGTCGTGAATGCCACAAAGTTCCTTAGCTTCTCACCATCATCTTAATCAATATCAGATTCATTCTTTAAGTCACTCTTCTTCTTTTGCTTCAGTAAATTCGCACATTCTTTCTGAATATGCCCAAATCCATTGCACTCAAAACATTGTACCTTTGATAATGATATATCCAAATCACTTCTTCTTCCATTCTTATCTTGCCTTCTCTTTGCTTGAGGTAGCTCACAAATTTTCTTGACAACATCGCCATAGGATCTTCAGAAGATGAACCCTTGAAAGAAACATGGATCTTCTTTCTTCTTATCCTTTCTCCATATGACTTGCTCAATTCAAAAACCTGAAAAATCCCAACAAACTCATCCAGATTATGAGCTTCTTTAACAACAGAGATTTTTGACTTAAAGTTTGATGGCAACAACCTCTTTAACTTCTTCACCAACTTCTTGTCCTTGTATTGCTTTTCAAGCGTAAAAGCATTCATTGTAAATGTCAAAAAACTTAGCACTAAATTGGGCCATGGTTTCCTCTTCATGCATCCTTAGATTCTATCTTGATGCTAAAATATCTACCTTAGTTCGCTTGACACTTGTAGTACCTTCAAACATATTCTCCAATGCTTCAATGCTTCTGATCTGAAGCACATTGAGAAATCAACTTGAAGTAGCGTGCATCAATAGCATTATAAATCGCAGTCTTAGCCTTAGAGTTGCAACTTGAAGCTTTCTTCGCTGCAACAGTCCACTGATCTCTCGGCTTAAGAACTTCAACCTTCTCACCATCAAGCATCACCAAATTACTCCAATCAGCCTTAATAGAAATCCAACAATCCTCATCAAGACCACTGATAAAATCTTGTATACATACCTTCCAATATCCATAATTGGATGAATCAAGACGTGGTGGTCTTGTCATAGACGTTCCCTCGTGATATGCCTCCATCAAAACTTTGTCCTTCTTCCTAAACCAGTTTATGTTCTTACCCTTTAAGATCTCATCAGTAACTTAGGTGACCCGCTCTGATACCAATTGTAAGTTCAATGAGGCAAGAGTAACAAAGTGGATAATATAAATAAGACACATGTTTCTCTTTTCGAATTCACGAGAACAAAAAAATGTTTACACAAATTTTTTCTATTACAAGAATCCTTTAGGATACCCCAATCCTAAGCTAAAACTCACCCTACAATCTAGATTTTTGTTTATCAAAATCACATAACCCCGAGCTAAATTCCTCCTGAATTTTAGACTTCAATCTTCCAACGCTCTGAAGTACATAGACGACTACGTCATCACCTAACGCAGAGCAGTGACACCAAAGCTTGGTCACATAAGCAACAAACAAAGATTTTTCTTATTATTGCAGAGACACATTTCTTTACAAAGGTACGTCCTCCTGTATACCGAAACTTGTTCCCCAAATTTTTTCAAAGACAATTAAAACAATTTTCTTTTCTTGTAAATAATATCTACCATTTTTTTCTCTTATGTAATATTATTTATACACAATATAAATATTTCAATAAATGTACTATCTCTTCTCCAATCATAACAAGCTCACAGACATCAAAAAAAAAAAAAAAAAATCACATCTCTGCTCTTCTTCATGATACACACGTATCTCCTATAGTATTTCACGACCATAGAAAATATACATCTTCATTACCTATACATAGAAAACCACTTATTTACTATCCAGATTCCTCTCAACTTTTTTTTTTTTATTTCTCAAATCATCACTTAAATATTTAGTATGAGATTTAGAGTTTTAACGGAAAAAGGCACAGCATCACAACTTTATTCCTTACTCGTAAGTCGTAACAATCAAACACAAGTTTATTCCTTGCTGTAGAAAAAGAAGATAACTTTATCCTTCACAGAGTATTATATACTAATACATATTTGGTTTATAACAACAAAATCTTTAATTTCTATATTATCATAATAGTATAAACTTTAATCGCAAGACTTTGCATCAACTCCAGCGTTTTGCGTCTGCGTTTAGGACGATTAAGTCGCAGATCAGAGAAAAGAGCAAGAGGAAAGTTTACTGAATATATGAAAGTCAACAAATACTTTTCTAATCAGCCGTTTCGTTTGAGCAATTATGCGCTTTGCAGTTCACATCATCTGAATCAATATCCGAAAACGATGAATAATCTGCGGCTTTAACCCTCCTACTATAGCTTCTGCCACAAGCCGGTGCAGCGGCTTAACTGGCCTCTAGCCTTTAGGATGGCTCGCCATCCGATTGTACAAGGCTGCTTGATGCAGCACCACAGAACGCAAAGAGGACAATACACACATAAGCAACAAATGTTAAACGCGACCTCTGATGGACCAGTTGAAGCTGCGTTGCGTTTGTGACAACGATTTGAGACCTTGTAGGGGAAACGGTGATCTGATTCCGTGCTCGATGCTCTTCTTCTATTTCTATTTTGAGTAAGGTTTTGCGGTCGTTCATCGCGTTCTTGAAAGAAAAAACTCAAAGATTCTTGATGGTCTTGATGAATGATATTAATAACCAGTTTTCATTTTTATAATTATTTGTATAATTTTTATACTTTCTTCTGTCGTTTTACAAACTATTTAAAATTGCTGACGGCTTTACGTGGACCTTTGGGTATTATCCTAATATTGATATACCTTTCTGAATCATTCAAAGCCACTCGAATAAAAAGACAGATCTAAATAGTATCAGTTGAATTTGGCTGTAAGAAATCAAGTTAATGGAATATGAGTAAGTAATTAAAAATTCATCGTAACAGAGAAATCTAACAGAATAACTTGAAAAATTAGTGCGCTATGTAATTGTTAAATATAACATAATAACTCAAAAACTTAACCGAAAGATAAATATATAACGATGACTAAATAAACAGATGAATAATTGATAAGTATCCCATGCTTTCAATAACTAGTAAACAAATTTAAATTAGTGGAAGAAAACTATTTTCTCAAAAGATTTTTTTTTTAAATTAATGGAAGAAACTAGCAATAAGTAAAAAAATTCCACTATAGTATTTGTTGATAATATTATAGTTTTCAATTTCTAATTTATAAAAGTTATAGTCACTCAAAATAAATTGCCATTTAGCATAAATTAAAAATTTAGATTGTTGATAAGGAATAGATTTGATACTTTAAAACAAAAAATACTTTAGGATAACCCTAATTTTTTTTGTCACAATAAGTGTTTACAAGAAAAAAAAAATAAACTTTATTAAATGATTCATTTACACCTCTTAGTTAACTAATTTATACTTAGGGTTTAGAGTTATGAGGTTGAATTTTTGAGTTGAGATTTAGAATTAAAAAATATATATATAATTTTCAAAAAAAAAAATTGTTTCGATCTTTTTTTTCTTAAGATTATTTTGTGATAAAAAATTAAGAATAATTATTTGAGAAATTTACCTTTTTAAAAATCGTATGCAAATATTGTACCAGTAGATTCCCAAAAATATGTTACCATAAAAAAAGATTGTGGTTGGGCGAATAGTTATATAACTTAATAAAATTAGAAAAATATGAAAATTCCATGGTTAATATTTGATATGCAAAAGGAATATAAAGCTATATATTCAAACTTGTTTGAACTCATGAAATTTTCTATCTCCACAAGAAAATGGTATAGTTTATCATCTCTACTGATAATAAAACTAAAATAAATTGCATTATATCTATCATCCACAAAAATAAAATAAAAAATCTCCCAAAAACATGTCCCACGGTTTCTTCTTTTTCTTTGTAGGCACCATCTCCTTGACCCCTACGTCTCTCTTCATCACATCCAAGTTGGCATAATAATGGAAGGACAATGACTCATGTAACCTAACTTGCGTACGAATAATTCTGTTTGAGCAGAGATCATTGTCTGGTAGTAGTTGCATTTATAATCCCCTCTGGCAAACCTTTATCACACTCTTTTTAGACCTTTGCCTTTCTTTCATACATTTTGGCAACCCTCTCCAATAAGTTACATGTGAAATTTTGTGGACATCAAAATTTGAAAGCAATAAAAATCACCACAAATCTAATTGACAGAGTGGACACTTGTTTGGTTGATAATCCGCTCTCTTGAATGTTGTTGCACCTTTGTCTTGAACTGCTAAAGCTGAAATCATGCTCATTTGAAAAGTCTAAAAGTTTAGAATAGAAACAGTTGAAGGAAGAAGGATCACACAATGACATATAAAAAGATAATACCACGTAAAGTACTGACAAAATATTTTATATTCATAGGCTCTGTTGAAATTTGATTTGTTTCACTGCAAGTGAAAACACAGTACATTTGATCTAGAGAAATTTTATTTATTATCTTTAATTTCTAATATCAGCTTGGAAATTTGAAAAATATACTTCTGCAACACCCTTTGCCAAATAAATAAAAATTATAAATAATATAGGTAACTTATTGACCATGTTTAATTTAGCCAAGTTAAGGTATGAGCCAAAAAAATAAGATTTTGCAGTTATCTATTAATAGTAGGAATTCCAATTAATGTGAAAGGTTGTGTCTTCATTATAAAAATGAGATTAGTTTTTAAAAATTGTCAAAATTTTGAAATTTGTTGTGAGGGAAAAGTATTTCTGTGTGTTTATTCCATAAGAAATGAACCACTTATATAGGTGTATAACCAAAGATTTGATCTATCTAAAGATCTAGAAATCCCAAGAATATTCTTAGAAGATAAACATCATAATGGTCATCCACATACATATTTATCTATAACACTCCATCCTTGGATGTCTATTATGATAAAATGGTTTGTAATACACTTAAGACGTTGCCTCATTAAAAACCTTACTAGGAAAACCCAGTGGGAAAACCCATAGTTAAGGAAAAGAGTGCAACACGTATTACTCCCCCTCATAAGGAAATCACTCAAGATCCTTGAAACGACGCAATCCAATAAGATGAACTACTTCTTGAATGTAGTAGTTGGAAGCGCCTTTGTGAACCTATCGGCCAAATTTTCACTTGAACGAACTTGTAGGACACGAACATCGCCATTCTTCTGCAGATCATGGGTGAAGAAAAATTTTGGTAGAATGTGCTTTGTTCTGTCTCCCTTTTATATATCCGTCTTTGAGTTGTGCTATACATGCAGCATTGTCTTCGTACATCACTGTTGGAGCTTCTTCCCCTGCAGATATACCACAATCTTCTCGTATATGTTGAATAACAGATCATAACCATACACACTCACGACTAGCTTCATGGATAGCCAAAATCTCCGCGTGATTAGATGAAGTGGCTGCGATGGTTTGTTTCATAGAACGCCAAGAAATAGCGGTACCACCATATGTGAAAATATATCATGTTTGCGATCTAGCATTGTGGGGATCAGACATGTATCCTGCATCTGCAAAACCAATCAAATCTTCTTTAGATGGGTTAGAAAAGAATAAGCCCATATATTTTGTACCTTGAAGGTAACGAAGTATATGTTTAATCCCATTCCAGTGTCTACGAGTAGGGCATGAGCTAAATCTTGCCAACAAATTTACTGCAAATGATATGTCTGGTCTTGTATGGCTAGCAAGATATATTAGTGCCCCTATTGCACTTAAATATGATACTTCAGGACCAAAAACCTCCTCATTTTCTTCTCGAGGACGGAATGGATCTTTATTCACATCAAGAGATCTTACAACCATTGGATTACTCAAAGGGTGTGCTTGATCCATTGAAAATCTTTTAAGTACCTTCTCTGTATATGTCGTTTGATGCACTAAGATTCCATTCTTGAGGTGCTCAATTGTAGTCCCAAACAAAACTTTGTTTTGCCAAGATCTTTCATCTGATGCATAGTCCAACTCAAGGATGGATACATCAAGGGTGACAAGACGAAGCACGTTCTACCCAAGTTCTTCTTCACCCATGATCTACAAAAAGAAGGCGAGGTCAAGGTACTCCATATCCGATCCAGTGAGAATTCGGCCGACCTCTTCACCAAGGCATTACCAACTTGCACGCTCAAGAAGCTCATGTTCCAGATTGGTATGCGATCATTGAAAAGCCTTCAGTGATGTTCACTTCAGGGGGAGTAATGCGGCTGTACTCTTTTTCCTGTCTATGGCTTCCCTTTTTACCACATTGGGTTTTGGGTTTACCATAGATAGGTTTTAATGAGGCAGTATACCAAGCACATTGCGAGCTCTATACAGTTATGGTATTCAGGGGGAGTGTTATGAAACAGACGGTTTCGGGAATGCACATAAGTGGGATTATCTACTTGGTCTACACATGGACCAATTGGCCCATATGCATCACGGATGGGCCAGCCCATTGACTACTTATTCCAGCCGACATTTAGGCCTTGTAAACTTGTCCCACATCGCCAGTGTGGGCAAGTCGGCCAAGTACTTGTATATATATGTATCCCCTTTGTACTTATTTGATATAAAAGAAAGCAATAAGACAAAGTCATTAGACACTTCTATAAACCCTAGCCGACTACTCTCTATCTTTCTATCCTAGTTCTTGTCGAGTTGAACCTCTAGAAGACACGAGATTCACAACATCTTTTTTATTTTTAAAGTTAATGGTATTTCCTTCATGTTGTAGAGCCTAGGTCTTCCAAGTATTGCGTTTAAAGGAGCACGTCGATCCATGATTATGAAATCAACGATCTTTCGAACATCCCATGCCGTGGATGCTAGTTCAATTGACCAGAGGGAGTAGGTAGTCTCGCCAGAAAAGCTGATTAGTGGGTGTCAACTCTTGTTTAAGGAGAGCTTTAGTGAAACCCATCCTTTTGAAGGTGTCATAGAAGAGGACATAGGGAGCTTCTAGCATTTATCATTACTTAAGAGAGCTCACAACCCTCAACATCGAGGTGTATGATTAGGGTATCTTTGTGTAGTTTGTCAAGCTTGACTGTTTCGTTTTCGTGAAATATTATTTCATGGTCGGGCCTGAAATGGATTCTCGGATTTATATGTTGTTTTCGGCTCTTCACTGGTAAGCTTCGATCGACTTGACCGAGTTGCAGAATTTAGATCCTCCATATATGAAGTCGATTGGCTTTTGGACTTGTAGAATTTCTTCATTGCTTGGTGATATCATTTTTTTTTGTTGAGTAGTATCATTGCGCCTCAGAAAGATCGTGGTTATGTGACCTGGACCAGTTTTTTAGCTGGGTTTTATTTTTATGATTAATGGGATTCTCGAGGAGTCCTCGAACTTTGAGCATTTTTCGGGCTTGTTCTTCTTTGGGCTCTAGGTCGAAACGTCTTTTCGTTACTTACCAGTTGGAGTGAGAGATTGAAATTGGTTCGAATTCAGCGTTATTTTTCGTGTTTCCAAGATTTTGGATTGCTATCATTGTGCTGATGTCGGTTAGGTCATTTTGACTGATTATGGGTAGTGTAGTGTGATTTAGTTTGTTTTTAATCTCAGGGGCATTCGAGGTTCCCTAGAGGATCATGCCGACCCTCTTCTTTGGATCTGGTGGGGGTAGGCTTGGTGATTCCTCCTCGACCTCTCGAATCCTCTTGCTAGAGGTATTTTTTGCCTTTGAGGCGCTGTTTGGGGTTATTGCGACCTCTTCCTTTTCAAATTTCTAGCCGGTTTCTTCTTCTTCGTTTTTATTGTGAAGTACGACTTGGAATTATTTAGGGAGTGTCTTTTCCGTTTATGGAAAGTGCAAAATTAATTCGGTTTCAAGGTGGATGGTCTGCTCTAGGTAGGGCTAATGATTGCCAAGGAGTGTTGTCCTCAGGTAGCCGGTTCCTTGAGACTTGGTGGTCTTTTTTCATGTTGATATTATTCTTGTTTGCGTTATATTGTTATTTTCGAGTGGCAACTTCTTCTTCGTGTGCTGCGAAGTTTGAGGCTCGATGGAGCGTGTCATCGAGCGATGTGAGTGCTCGAACTGACATTTCTTCGTTTAGGTACAATATTTGGGCCTTGATATCTCTGAATTCATTGATCTACATCCTCAAAGGCTTGAATGGTGCATGTCTAAGATTCCAGAGGTCGGCTTCTGTTGCTCTTTTTTATATGAAGACGTAGTATTGCTTTAGGAATGCTGATACGAGCTGTCTAAAATTATCTTTGGAGCTTCCTGTGAAACCAACAAACCATTCAAGGGCTGGTCCAGTATGGTTTTTGGCGAAGAAGCGGCAGTAGCTGCTTCTTTTTCGTCATCATTGAGGTGAGCTCTAGATATGGATAGCCGGAAGGCTTGGACGTGGGCTTTGGGGTCAGAGTTTCCAGAGTATTCCAGAATTTTTATATTTCCTTCGTCGTGTAGCCTTATGCTAGCTATTATGTTCATGAAGGGAGTTATTTGTGTCTCGTATATCACTTTATCAATATTGGGTGCCAAGCTGGTCTCCATGTTCATGATAGCGTGTATCATTCGGAACTCATCATTATTCCTTTCTACGTAATTTTGGAACGCTCATGTGTTGGTGAATTTTATCGGGTCTACCATGTACTGGTTTAGATTAGCAAAGTCGTGCGGCATGCTTTTCTCTATTTGAGCTCTGTTACTGAAAAGTTTGGTGGCCTGAGCGCGATACGTGTCCGGACCACTGGAATTTGTTTTTTGGTTTTCGAGAGTTCGAGGGAGGCTCGTGAGGTTGTAGCTCGTGCCGCCTTTTGGTCGGGTTGTACTGGGTACGGCAATGGCAGGCTATCGTATCTCGTCATCCCATTTGTACTTTGTATAGTCCGCTGAAGCTTAAGCTCCGATGGACCATCCCAGGTTGGGCCGCCGACCTCGACGTCTCTCTGACTTTGGATCGAACAGACCGCGCATTAGGGAAATCGGGGGTTCTGAGCGCTCCCTGATTTTTTATTTGAGTCACATGAGGGTGATTTTATGGATCTGGTCAATTTCTTGACTGCATGAGAGCTTCAGCTCGGTGAGCGGTGAGCTCTCTTTCGGCATGTTCCAACCGATTAGCTACGGTGCGATAGGTGATCTTCTGACTTTGGGATTTGGTATCGGCGTTCTGTCATAAATAAGCAGTCTTTCTTTCGCTTATTTGGTTCTTGATGCGGCCATCAAACCAGCAGCTCGGCCTGAGTCTCACCAAACTGTCCATACCAACCAGTTGAGAGGTTCCAGTAATAGAGGTTCAGTCCAAGGCAAATATCTCCGCTACCAGAGGTAATTTTGGCGTGAACCCAATTTTAGAAGAAGCCTTACTCACAAAGAAATCACTGAGGCTTGGAATTTCACAAACAGATCACGGAACAAAAATTTATGAATTTTACAAATTGGAGGTTCCCCAGCCCATCCTTTTGCGAGTACCGGATTTTAAGAGTGAATTCCAGCAAAAAAATAACGGCTGAACCAAATACAATTGGATAATTGGATATGGATTAATTATCTTTCCAGAAAGACAAGAGTCAAGAGAAATGGACGTGGGAGATGCAATCAGTTTACCCAAACCGGTTATTAGGAGCCAACTATGGAAAGATTGGGAAATTAATTGGTCTAATCCTTGCCAACCCAAGATCAGGCAACCAGAATTTGATCCACACGTTCAAGGGGTTCCAGGATACATTCCAAAATATTTAAGATGGACCAGAATGCAGAAGAATCAAGGCGAAAACCAAATTCAATCAGAAGATCAACTTGGTTTACTACAATTGACCAAACCGACATCAATTGGAGAAAGTCTTAAGCCAAATCAATTTGGTCCGAACCAAACTTTTACCTGAGAGCCAGGAGAAAATCTTAACCATCCAGAAGTTATTCAAGACATCCATAGCTGCACCATAACACAGAGGATCAGGCGGACCCTCAAGATCATCTACTTCCCATATTTGGCAGCTTTAACACTTCATGCCTTAAATGAGTTTTCTCATGATATCTATCATGAAAACGGCCATATTATTCATCAACGCACTTAAGGAGCATATCAGGAAGGCTAATAAACCGTGGGATCATTCAGAAAATTTCCAGATACAAGATCCTAACAAGTTTCACCATTGAAGGCAGAAATCAAGCTAGTGGTCTTATTCTTGGAGCCATCAAAGCCTTTGCATCCAATACTTTTAATTCAAGTTTATTTGTTTCCTTTTGTCATTTTATGACTTTTAGAGTCTGTCTTTGTCGAGCATATAAAGCTCTAATATTTACTTCATTGTAAAAGAACACTACTTTGAATTTTATGAATGATTATGCAGTTTTTTCTAGTTTTTCCAAAATTATTGTCCTAAGTCTTTAGAGTTTGTGAGAATCAGCTCAAAGCATCACGACTTATCAAGCCTCCATTACATAGACTCTTGTGACGTCCTCAATCAATACTAACTTCCATCCCATTCGTTTGCCAAGCTTGAGAGTCATACACATCCAGCAAGCAAAGCACCATCTCATTCCATATCAATCATCTTTTGATTAGGCTGAGAGTGATACACATCCATAAGCATAATTACATCCTACCTATTCTTTTTATTTTCTTATTTTAATTATTTAGTTCATGTTTTAAACCGCATCTCATTTAATTTGCACTTGTTTCAGGTTTGTAAGGTAGATTCTAGACATATCGATTAATAGATCATTTCTTGGTCGATCCGATTTGAACATCCATCCACAATCTGGACGACCCCCATTTTGGGACGTAAAATTTGGTATCAGAGCTAAAGCTCCTGAATCAGGTTCAATCTATTCCTTCATTTCATTGGCTTGCATTTTCTTTCATTTCATCTTAAAACCGAAAACCCCATAAAAACTGTCTTTTGTTCAAGTTTGTTTCTGCATTTTTTTTGTGTTCTTGCCGTTCATTCTCTTATAGCCACGAAAAAATAAAAATAAAAATATGTTTGATTCATGATACTTGCATTTAGTTTCGAAATTTTGTAAGTTCCCCTTTTTGTTTTGTTTCCATAATCAAAAATTCCATAAAATTGTTATTTTGAATTTGTTTCCTTTGTTTGCATCTCATTAAAAAGAAAGCCAAAAAAATTATTCTCATCATTTCATATCATATTAGTTGATTAATTTCGTGCTTGCATTCAGAAAAGAAAATAAAAGATCATTTGGCTTAGTTTATATCATTTTGGTCCAAGCATACTTTATTGTTTTCATTTTCGAATATGTCCTTTGTATAACAAGGAAAAAAAAAAAAAAAAATCAGTATTAGTTTTGAATTTCATTTCTCTTTCCATATTGTTTGTTATCATTTCATATTGTCATCATTTCGAGCTTGCATCAAGAAAATAAAAAAAAATCATTTTAGCATAGTTTATATCATATCGGTCCAAACATTGCATAGTTTTCTATTTAGTCTAAGTTGCATTAATTCTAGTTCTCTTGCATGACCAGAACTTCCCTATATCTTCACTTCATCTTTGAGATTGTTTTCGGGAAGCAATGGTAGAGGAGGAACACAGCCAAACTCAGATGACCATACTGAACCAACAATGGGCAGCTCTACATGAGCTCATGACTAGATTTCTCAGCTGGAGAAAAGGAACAAGGCGCAAGGCCAACGACCACAACCAGGAGAAAGAAGTTTTTTGAATGCACCAGAGGCTGCATATGTTGAGCCAAAGCCACCAGATCCTTCAAGGATCAACCCACACCCAACTTTTCAAACTCTTAACCATCATGTTGATAATTCTCGGTTTGATTCTAAATATCTTGCTGATAAAGTTAAGCTTTTTAATTTTTCAGGGAAAAGAGGTTACCTAAGATGGGAGAGGAACACTGATGAATGGTTCTACTACAAAAACATCCAGGGAAAGGAGAGGTTATCTTATGCCATTGAACAACTTAGAGATGATGCCTTTAAATGGTGGATCCAAGAAGAGGATGATAGAAGGTTTTACAAGGAACCAACTATCAAAACGCAGGGATCCCTTAAGGAAGTCATGAGGCATGAGTTTTCACCAGATTACACAAGTTCTGAGATCCAAGAACTATATCCAAGGAGGTATCCAAATCATGTTTCCAAATATGCAAGAAGAGGGGTGGCAAAAGAAGGACAAATAAGCTCACCGTCACAAGGAAACATGCGGCTAAAACAAGGCCACACTAATGGCCATTGCTTAGGACAGAAGATAGAAATCCAAGAGGCCATGGAGATGAGTAAAATTTTCGGCCAAAACACTTTGAGCCGGACCAAAGCAAAACCAGAACCAACTACTATGCAAGTAAAGGCTAAGGTAAGTCCTACGCTTGATGATATGGTTCATGACTCATCTACCACTTGTATGATGCTCTTTTTTTTCCAAGAGTGTTATTACAGGTATTAAAGATCCTAGAACTCACAGAGACAAGTTACCAGGAACAGACCTTGTGATGGACCAGAAGAAGTCTCAAGACATGGTGCCACTCAAGTTGCTTAAAGAAGCAAAACAAGTAACCAAAGTATCAAACCAAGGTAAGTGTTTAACATAACCTTTAGATACTGCTTTAAACATGTATATTCTTGCTACATGGATACCATATGAGAGCCATATATGCTTACTGAAGTTCCAAGATCCGAACCAGAACATGACCTCAATCAAAATCCACACCACAAGTGGAAACCGAAAACTGAACAATGGAATGTTCAAGTGCTAAAGCCTGAGGTACATTTCACTCTAGATCAGAATTTTTTTATTAACTCCATGACAGGATTGATATACTTGTCTTGTCCAAGGAAAAGTGAAATTGGTACAGGAAACCAAGGTGAGTACAAGGCAAACAAAAAACTAGATGTTCTTACTGCCACAAAGGTTAATTGTTCTATGATATTATCAGTTTATAAATTCCTTTACTTTGGTATAATACACTTGTCTCTGCCAAGACTTTTTGATCCAGGAATAATCCAAGAAGAACATAAAAACGGAGATGAGGTATTACAAGAAGATGGTCATACCAACCAAGGTAAAAAGTTGCAAAAGAGGCAGCCATCTAACGACAGTTGTCCAAAGAAGAACTTCATTCTTCATCATGCTGATACAACTAAGGTAAATTCGACCATAACACATTATTTTCATGAAAATCCAGTATCAGATATAATTCACTTGGTATTTTTCCAGAATTTTGAAAAAATTTCAGGTTGCAAAGAAGAAAGATTCAAAGAGATCCCATCGGATGATCTTTTGTTGCTAGGAGGATCAACCCCAAAGATGGTCAGAACCGAGGCTACTAGGAGTGTGAAGGACCATCCATTCCAGAATATGTGCAATGACAATGTCCATGATAGAGGCGTGATCATTTCTCATCTTTTCAAAGAAGAGCCACCAGATGCACAGTCCATCCCCAAACCGAAACAATACCGAGGTAAGATTTTGGAATCCCAAAAGAGCATGAAAGCTGACTTGCTCTATCTTGGTGCAGGTTATCCTGTTTTGAGGTCAAAACCTTTACAATAGGGAGGGAATGATGCGGCCATCAAACTAGCAGCTCGGCCTGAGTCTTACCAAACTGTCCATACCAACCAGTTTAGAGGTTCCAATGACAAAGGTTCAGTCCAAGGCAAATATCTCCAAACTCAGAGGTCATTTTGGCGTGAAACCAATTTTAGAAGAAGATTTACTCACCAAGTAATCACTGAGGCTTGAAATTTCACGAAAAGGATCACGGAATAAGAAGTTATTAATTTTACAAGTTGGAGGTTCCCTAGCCCATCCTTTTACCAGATTTTAGGAGTGAATTCCAGCCAAACCAAGAACCGGCTTGAACCAAATCTAATTGTAGAATTGGATATGGATTTATTATCTTTCAATAAAGCCAAGAATCAAGATAAATGGACATGGAGGATTGAAGATGCAACCAGTATGCCAAAACCGGTTATTAGGAGCCAACTATGGAAAGATTGGGAAATTAATTGGTCCTAATCCTTGCCAAACCAAGATCAGGCAACCAGAATTGATCCACACGTTCAAGGGGTTCCAGGATACATTCCAAAATATTTAAGATGGACCATAATGCAGAAGAATCAAGGCCGAAAACCAAATTCAATCAGAAGATCTACTTGGTTTACTATAATTGACCAAACCGACATCAATTGGAGAAAGTCTTAAGCCAAATCAATTTGGTCCGACCCAAACCTTTCCCTGGGAGCCAGGAGACAATCTTAACCATCCAGAAGTTATTCAAGACATTCATAGCTGCACCATAACACAGAGGATCAGGCGGACCCTCAATATCATCTACTTCCCATATTTGGCAGCTTTTACACTTCATGCCTTAAATGAGTTTTCTCATGATATCTATCATGAAAAACGGCCATATTCTTCATCAAGGAACTTAAGGAGCATATCAGGAGGCTACTAAACCGTGGAATCATTCAGAAACTTTCCAGATACAAGACCCTAACAAGTTTCCCCATTGAAGGCAAAAATCAAGCTAATGGCCTTATTCTTGGAGCCGTCAAAGCCTTTGCATCCAAGACTTTTAATTCGAGTTTATTTGTTTTCTTTTGTAATTTTATGAATTTTAGATTCTGTCTTTGTCGAGCCTATAAAGCTCGAATATTTTCTTCATGGTAAAAGAACACTACTTTGAATTTTATGAATGATTATACAGTTTTTTCTAGTTTTTCCAAAACTATTGTTTTAAGTCTTTAGAGTTTGTGAGAATCAGTTCCAAAGCATCACGACTTATCAAGCCTCCCTTCCATAGAGTCTTGTGTAATCCTTAATCCATCCTCAATTCCATCCCATTCGTTTGCCAAGCTTGAGAGTGATACACATCCAGCAACCAAATCACCATCTCATTCCATATCGATCATCTTTGATTAGGCTGAGAGTGATACACATCCAGAAGCCTAATTACATCCTATCTATCCTTTTTGTTTGATTATTTTCATTATATAGTTCATGTTAAAAACTGCATCTCATTTCATTTGCATTTGTTTCAGGTTTGCAAGGTAGATTCTAGACATAACGATTAATCGATCATTTCTTGACTGCATGAGAGCTTCAGCTCGGTGAGCGGTGAGCTCTCTTTAGGCATGTTCCAACCGATTAGCTACGGTGCGATAGGTGATCTTCTGACTTTGGGATTTGTGATTGGCGGTCTTTCATAAATCGGCGGTCTGTATTTCGCTTAGTCGGTTCTAGACTCGCGAGGCCGTTCGTTATGGTATTACGGGTCATGGGGCGCCAGTGGATGGTTTCGCTCGTTGTGGTTGAATTCCTCCAGCGGTTTCAGCCTGGTTGGTTTGTTCTTTCCCCGTTGGGATTTTTTCGTTTCTCGTGTAGGATTTGGGGAGATCGACATCGATAATTTGTGGTCGTGGCCGAGTGTGTAGTTTGCTAAGGCTAGGGTTCTGCGCATGTCTTCCTCTCTCTTTTCCCTCCTTTATAGTCGCTTTGTCGTTCCTAGATGTGCGGTGGGATCTAAGACTTTGGGATATATTTTCCTTCGTTCTTAACATCTTACTGACTCGGTCTCTTGCTTTAAACTATTTCTCAATCTAGTGCTCGGCGCTGGGATTCTTTGTGGAGCCCGCGAAATCGAGCTCTTTCTATGTCGTTCCCAAAGGAGAGGATCGGGCTGTCTCTTGGGACGCTCTTGGGCTGCTTTTCTATTTCTTCAGGATTTGGATCCAACAATAGTTAACAACAAACTCAAGCTATTATATGTCTAGACCCCTATAGCTGCACACACGTGGCAATCAACATATTGCAGACATTGCTCTTAAAAATCTGATATGTTTCGTTCTGGTCCTTGACCACCTTGAAGAGTTAGAGAACGGTAAACTTTTGTTCAACAAGACATCACATCAAACTGAACAATTTTTTTTTTGTCATAACGAAATTCCAGCAGTCTTTATAACATCTCTCTCTCCGGTCTTATTGTTATCTCGGTTATTTACAACACTCGTGTATTTCAATAGGCTTGTTCAACTTTTCAAATAACTCTCTCATGTTCTTTTTGTCCTCTCTCCTTCTTCGCTCGCATTTTATCCCTCTCTTCATCACTACTCTTAAGAACGTCTCTTTGACCTCTCTTTATCCCCCCGTCTCCACTCCTTTTCTTTACGATACTCCTTGTATTCATCATCATCACTACTCCTTTCTCTCACAGACCGCCTCTTGCGTCTATCCCTATTATCAGAACCCTTGCCCTTCTTCCGCATCATGATCTCGACGTCTAAACTTCAAATTATCCTCATCCTACCAAAGCTTTGTTCCATTTATCAACCTCCATATTAACTTTAGCTCGATATGCAAAAAAAACGCTTAAGTTTCACAGAATTCCATGAAAATATTGAAAAAAGTTCACCGACCACAAGTTCTTCACGGATTGCAGAAGATCTAAACAAGATGATAACCGAGCCAGAGCCGGACTTGGAAGCATTCCTATGAAACTTTTGAATGGGGTCACCACTTTGTGGGACCCCCTTTTTCAAAAAAATAATATTTATTTACATATTATATATATATATATATTATATATAAGTTTAATAGATTTGTGTTATTATGATGAATATCACTAATCATAAATTTAAAATAAATAAAAATATTTTTTTCATAACATCATTAAAAATAATAATTTAAAATTTGCTTTGAAAACAATACATAATTTTAAACTATAATTTTGTTAAAATAAAATTGATAAAATACTATTTATTTTAAAATAAAAGTTAAGTATACTTTTGTATAAGGCCTCTAATTTTGGAGGACCGGCTCTGAACCAAGCTGCATGGTTCAGAATCAATGTATTGAGCATATGGTCTCAATGTATTGAGCATAATGTCTCAGATTAATCGGAAAATATACAATCAGAGACACAAATAACAGGAGGAGGAGCAGAAGAAGCTACAACAAGACGAAGAAGCAACTTTTTATTTATATTTTTTTCAACACCAGCAACTTTTCGCATTTTAAAACCACGGCTTTTTAGATCCATGGAGTGCCTATATTTTACATAATAACAAAATGTTTTCCTGCACAATGTACAATAATAAAAATTTAAAATTTAAACTATATTTAAATTAATTTAATATTTTAGATTTTATTATTTTCATAATAATATTTTAATATAAATGTTAATTTAGTTAAACATAAAATTAAGATAAAATAAATAATTTATTTATTTTAAATTAAAATTTAGATAGATTTTTATTTATTTATTTTGATTAAGATATATTGAATCAATTTATATAAACTATTTTAAAAATTGATATATTTTTCTCTAATTAGTTAAAATTAAAACTAAACAGAACTCTAAAATTTTTTAGATTTTAAAATAAACAAATAGTATTACGAATAAAATTTTATAACTTTTTTAGAAAAATATATAAGATTTTGAAAATCTTGTTTAGTTATAAAATTGTATGATTATAAAGATATACTTAAATAATATTTCAAAATTTTGTAAATATTTATATTTATAATATTGTATTATTTAATTTTATATTTGAATAGATTATTTTTAATGATGATATATGAGTTATTTCCATATTGTAAAAAGTTTACCAAAAACTAAAATCAACGTTAAACGTAATTGCATGTCACATTGCCATAAGCTATGTCATCATTCATGGCATATCATATCATTTTTTTAGTGAAAATGATTATGGAGAAGATATTTGTGAAATCACTTCACAAGTAATGTCTAGAGGATCTTGGTTGGACACAAAACCATATGATCAACAGTTTTCCACTATTTTACAGAACAAAAATTCTTATATTATTAAATTTTCAAAGAAAAATTCCTAAATGAGGTATTAATTATTATGGATGCAATCAATTTGGTAATATTTACAATTATACTTAGTTAATACAAAATTTTAACACCAGTATAGTTTATCTTTATTAATTTATTGGAGTCAAACTTTCCAAGATTTTACCAAAATGTTTTCCTTATATAGCTTATTTATGTAATGATTTTCTCAGATTGCAAATACAACAATGTTCATTTAAAATATATTTTCTAAAATTTTGTAACCTATACTTGGTAATAATATATACAAAATTTACACCACATTTCATCACCAATCACCAAATCTAATAATTTTAAAATGAAATATGACCTCATTTAATAACAGAACAAGGATTAAGATGCCCTTCAATTATTTAAAAAAAAAAACAATTGAAAGACATCTCTTTTAATTGGTAACCGTTCTAATCCTTAGTACCCTTCTTAAGAGTAACTCTTCACCATAAACACAACAAAAAGAGATCATGGTAGAATTCCCGATTCTTTCTCTGCCCGAAGATATTCAAGCGTTAGTGGTTGAACGTGTGGCTGCAAACTCCTTCGAAGATCTCTACAGGCTAAGAGCGACATGCAAATCTATAAAGGAATTAACAGAACGTCCCGGAGTTTACGCATCTTTTGATGTGTTTACAATACCTTGGAACATACATAAGCAAGTCAATGACTTGTTGTTGCAAACTTGCTACGTTAACGGAAACCCGAGTACACTTTACATTAAAGGTACACAGTTTTTCTTCAAGTTTGACCTCCAAGAAGAAGGACTTGTTTTGATTAAGAGATCAGCGGATGCAGGATTCGAGCGTGCTTTGTATACCTACGCTATGATACGCAAGGTATTCTGGGATGATGAGGAGTATTTCTCTCGTTTCACAAGGAAATCTGTTGAAAGGATAGGCAAGGTGGTTAGATTTCACCGAAGTTGGAGTATGTCTCACAATGCTGCCTATCTAACGAAAAAGAATGAGTTTATGTCAAATTTCATCCACTTTTTCTATAATTGCCGATGTACTTCATATGAAGACCGAGTTTGGAATCCTTGGTATGTTGAGAACAATAAGCGTAAAAATGTGTGTAACCGCTGCTTTTGGGCCGGAGAGTTATATCTTTTTTACCGTGATTTTGAGCCGGAAGTAACTATTCAGGACACTAGGCTTTGGTGATTTTATCTTATTTTAGCTTCAAATTTTCTCCTTTGTTAAGATGCATTACTTTCCTCCTTTCGTTTTTACAATACATCAATATTTTACTAAATAAATACATTAATATTTTACTAAATTGTTTTCTATTTCACTTGTTTTATGCTGAGTTACAACTTTATTTGTTTAACAAACATAAGAAGTTTTGCAAGGTGTTATCTTGTGACAACAAGTACTACTCTGTTATATACAACTAGGGGTTTACCCCACGCTTCGCGCGGGGATTTTCACTTTTAATTTTTTAAGTTGATATTTTTTTAGTTTAAAATTTTAATTATACAATTTTGTGAATCATAATTTCTGTGAGATTTTTGGTTATATAGGATATAAAAATATTGAGAACAAAATTATTACATTTAACTAAATTACATAATGTCATAACTATGATTTAATAAGATATTGTTTTATTTTTGTGTAGGAGATGTATTTTTTTTTGTTATCTTTGTCGTCATCTACTGTTATATTAATATTATGTATTTTCGGTTTGTTGTGTATTGTGTCACTCATCCATTTTTTTTGTAATTATTTACATAAATTTCTATTGTTGCATTGAGATTATGCTAGTTTTAATATGCATCATTTGTTTTTTTTTAATTTACATAATTAACTGGAAACAAAAATCTTATATTGATTAAATTATGAAAATTAAAATTTCTTATTTTTACAATATTAGTAGACGGTGTATTTTTTTTTTGATGTTGTGGTGTCTGACATTGTTACGATGTCATTGAATTGTTACTTTTGTATTCATATAGATTTTTAAATAACATCATATTTTAGTTACTCTAACATCATAAAGCGACTCTTAATACGTTTTCAACATTTGTCCGCTTTAGTTTTATTTTCCATGCAAGCGTGTCTAAGTATACTTTATTGATCTTAAACTCCTTTTTTTCATAACATCATTTTGATCTATAGGTAAATGTCATTGTGTTATAAACATTTCTTTGTTATGTGGAAATGTTGTAGTCATATATTCGTGCTGTTTTCTTTTTGAAAATTAATTATATTCATCGAACGTAATAAGCTTCTAAACTGTCGCTGAGATATGTTGTTAATGGGTAGTTATATATATGCAACAATTCTAATGGATAAACTGTTAATGGTATGTATATTGATTGACATGACAGTCTTGTGCAGCATTTGTTAAAATTAGTGTTAGATTCGATAATGCTACAAATAATTATTCAAAAAATAATGTTATGCATGAAATGATGTCTACTTAAAAAATTTAAGGTGTCTTTCAAAATGCAAGAAACAGTGTTGTGATGTCATTTTTTTTTCTTTATTCGTGTTTGCCAATGCTTTAATGATGGTAATAGATATGCTATTTTTATTATTTTATTTATTAGATCTTGCTACTTTTATAAAAAATGTTTTGATTATGTATGAGATGTTTGATGGTCAAAAAAGAAAACAAAAAAAAATCAAACAATAGTGAAAATGGACATTTTAGTTTTTTATTTTTCAATTTTTTTTTTTAATTTTGAAATCTAAGTTTTTATTTTCAATTTTTTTTTCATTTTAGTTTTTTATTTCTTCATTTTAGTTTTTTTATTTTTTCATTTTAGTTTTCAATTTTCTTTTTTTTAATTTTTAATTTAGATTCACTAAATTATTATGTATTTGTAAAAACTATAGGTGTTAATATTTTGAGGGGTTAAAATGAAATATTGATTAAAATATATTTATGAATAGATATATGGATTATATATGTTTGCTAATTGATTTAGTTTAAATGTTAGAAAATGAAAAATTTAGAACAATTAATTAAATTTTAACAACAGAATTATGTTTAAAATTTTATGGGTGAAAATGAAATATTTAGGAACATAGATTTATGGGTTATTTTACATTTTGTAATTGATTTGGTTTAAATGCTAAATAAATGAAACTTTAAGACAATTAGGGTAAAATTTTAAAAAACTATGCTTATATGTCCAATTTTTAGATAACCTCTTGATGATGTGGCTTAAGGACAAGAGACTTTGTTCTCCTTTATATATATAGATACTACAAAGCTGCATTCAATGTGACTGTGTAAATCTAGTAAAACTAGTACACCTAGTATTACATGTGTAATTAGTTAAAATTATATCTAATGAATTAGGATTCATGAAAAACATCTGAAATTCCAAGTTGTTTGGTATTAAGGTTCATGGAAATTTCTGGAATTCTTCCTGATTACCACCGAACTAAACTCGGGCGAACGCCACCAAAGAAAGCCGGTGAGATGAGAAACACCAGCAAAGATTCTAAGAAATTGATCATGTTCGAGTAATAAGAGAGACAATGCCTAGAAATCTGGATCTTTTTTGATCAGTGTTCTTCACTCGAAAAAAATCTTATTTTGATTATCAAAGTTTTTCATTATAAGTTTAACACGTTTAAAGGGAATTATCCGAATAGGTCGGGTCAGCAGGTTTAAACTCAAATTACCCATGCCTTATTTTCCATCAAATAACGTAATTAAGATTAATTTTCAAAATTGATTTAATAATTTGGCTCGATTTCTAGTTTACTTAGGTAAAATTTTCAAATTTATAGGACCAGAAATATCTTTCAACACCTATGTTGAATTAAATAAGTTAAAACTAATTTTCTTTTGCATTGGTCACTACAAGAAAAAAATAGGCATTACGAAAGCCATTTTGTAGTTATTTCGTCGTAATTTTGTGTTACTACAAATTAACTACGATCACAGGTTCATCGTGAATCACTTGCATAACGGACGTCTCTTCGTAAAATATTGTTAGCATTACGAGGAATCTATTTTGCCGTAAACACAATGCATACTATTTCCTCGTAAATTTATATTGTAATCTACGAGGTAAATATTCGGCGTAGACACCTCGTCATAATTCATTGTAAAGCAGTGATCACATTTTGGAGTTAAATCTTTCATAAAGTTTACGACGAACGTACAAGAAAATCAATGGTAAATCCTCGTAAAATTTATGACGAGTTAACAAGGATTTCCTGTAAATTCGTCGTAAAATTTACTAGGAGTTAACAAGTACTTCCTTATAAATTCATCGTAAAATTTACGAGAAGTTAACAAGAACATGCTCAAAAAAGACTCGTACACTTAACAATGAATTTACATCAAATGTTCTAATTTAGCTTTTATAATACTTCAAATTAAAAAAAAATATTTAAATTTATAAAATAACAGAAAATTTATGAAATGTAATTTTCTAAATATTAATATTTAAATTAATAATACAAAAAATGAAAAATAAAAACATAAAGTGCGTTGTTGCCAAAGTAATCTGAGCTGCTCCTTCTCTGTAACTGTGCCTCCTCCTCCGAGGAATGGGCTGGTGAATGTGCAATCCCGATTTCTTTCCGTCTAAGCTGCAACACCCTCTGCATTTTTGGGTTTCCAACCACAAAACATCGAGAAGACCTTCGATGGATTCCAAGCGAAATTTTCGTCGCATTCAAATCTGCACGTAGGGGGGGGGGGGGGGGGGGGGGGGGGGGGGGGGGGGGGGGGGGTTAGAAATTGGCTCTAGTTTTATTCAAAAAAAAATCTCAGAAAATACTAATTTTATTGTAAGATTTAGGAAAAGGTAAATAAGTTAGGTAGAAATTAAATTTTTAAATTTTCAAGGAAAAAATAATAATTTTTTTTTAATTTAATACACTAAATTCAATATTAAAACTTAAATTTTTTATTACAAATTTCAGATTATACACAATTTAGTTACTTTTATTTCTAAACACACAAAATAAAACTAGAAGTTTGTGAGATTTTTTGGTAAATTTTAGAGATTTGTTTAAATTTATTTTGAAATTTATTAGTATTTTTATTTAAAAATAAATAAATTTTTGGGATTAAAATGGGTACACTTTTAAAAAAAAATTGTATTAAAATGAGAAAATAAATTAGTTGGGTATTAAACTAAGTATAAAAAAATCTAATCTATTAAAACTGAAGTACAAATAAGAAATGACCCTTGCTTTTACTTAATATTTATAAGAAATGCCACTGATATTATCTTTGCATCCAAACAAGTCTAGTTTTATTTATTTATTTATAAGAAATGCCACTGATAGAAATTGGCTCTAGTTTTATTCAGAGAAATAGGTTTTCCTCGTAAATTACGAGGAATTTACCAAGTCTCATGTGTTTTATTTTACGATGAATATCCGATTCAATTTTTTATATACATACATATACATTTATTTAAAGAATTATATATTGAAATATATACTTATTATATTTATGTACATTTTAAAAATATTTATTATTAAATAGAGTAGTTTAGTAATTAAAAGTTTGAAAAAGTAAATAAATTTTTAGATTTGTAATAAAATATTTTATTTTATTTTAATTTTGATTAATTGTTTTTTATTTTATTTTAGTTTTACGGATCAAATCAGATATTTGGTTTAAAATAAAATTTTCTAGATATGCGGATACCAAATATTGGGTAGCTATGGATCGTATCGAAATTATTAGGGAAAATGGATCGGATCACAAATACCTCCAAAAACTCGTAGATTCGCTTTATACTAAAAGTAATCAATTTTTATTGTTAGTACTAAAATTTATTTATTTATCTATTTTCTTTCTTTATACTCTTGTCCATCACTTCATCCATCTTTTTTAACTTGATAATTCACCCATCTTGCTTTTAAGATAATTTTTTTATATATTTGTTTTAAAAATCATCCAACCTTTTTTCCCACAGAACACCTCAATCATTCAATTATTTCTTTTTATAATGTTGTCACCTGCAGTTTTTGCTACAATATTTTGAACTAGTTTAGTATTGTGTTAGGTTTAGAGAGCTTCTTTTTCATTATCCTTACAAATCTTGGCCTGCTAAATTGTGATATTAGTACTTATAAACACAAGGTAAAATTTCATAAAAATACTCCAACTAAATTTCATTAAGTCTTTTAATACTCAAATGTTTTCACGACCCATTTTAATACAGAAATTAATTATTTTTGTTCATTTTAGTACATAAAATTTAAAATTATACCCATTTAATACTCAAACTTTGTTTATATTAATTAAAATACTAATAATTTTCAAAAAAAAAAGTCTCCAAAATTTACAAAAAAAAAATCTCAGAATACTAATTTTATTGTAAGATTTAGGAAAAGGTAAATAAGTTAGGTAGAAAATTAAATTTTTAAATTTTGAAGAAAAAATAATATATTTTTTTAATTTAATACACTAAATTCAATATTAAAACTTAAAATTTTTATTACAAAATTTCAGATTATACACAATTTAGTTACTTTTATTTCTAAACACACAAAATAAAACTAGAAGTTTGTGAGATTTTTTGGTAAATTTTAGAGATTTGTTTAAATTTATTTTGAAATTTATTAGTATTTTTATTTAAAATAAATAAATTTTGGGATTAAAATGGGTACACTTTAAAAAAAAATTGTATTAAAATGAGAAAAATAATTAGTTGGGGTATTAAACTAAGTATAAAAAATCTAATCTATTAAAACTGAAGTACAAATAAGAAATGACCCTTGCTTTTATTTAATTATTTATAAGAAATGCCACTGATATTATCCTTTGCATCCAAACATCTAAACATTGATTATTAACAAGAAAAAAATAAATTTGGGTTAAGCCCATTAACAACATTTGTCATTGAAATTGGTGATTAAATATATATATATATATATATGTGTGGTGTTGTGTATGTGTGTGTGTGTTTATACATATATATAAAATTAAATTAGTTTAATTTTTTATTCATATTCATATAAGATAACCAACTATATTTGAACTATAAAAAAAATAATAATGTCAATAAGCTTCGATATAATCTGAACTTATTCATTTACAATAACAAAATCATGTAACTTCCATAACAATTTAGTGACTAAAATGCATACTAATATTTATTATAAATAGTTATATATACAAACAATACAATGTATTATTCATTTGTACGATATATATCTAATAAGAATAATTTATAATTTAAAATTTTTAATCACCATATAATACATATACACAATTATGTCTAGGACATATCGAATTTCTGGGGTATTTTAGGATATACGGATTTGGATATGCATTCGTCGGATTCGTAAAATTTTTTATCCCGATGGATATTCGGAGTTAGGAATATTCGGACTAAAATCCGAATACACGTGGATATCTGGACCTGTTTTTTAACTTAAAAACTAACTATTAACCATTTATTGGTCTAATTAAAATTATTATTTAAAAAAACTTTGAAAGCATTCAAATTTAAAATTAAATTTTTTAGTTATTTTATATAAAAGTATATATAATATACATATATAACTATAATTAAATTTTAAAATATTTAATATCCAGACCTAAATTTTATTATCCGTGTTTGTACTTGGATTTAGTCGAATACGTAAAATCACTATCAGGATCCCCAAATATCCATTTTTTTGAAGCAGATGGGATCCCAGATCGGATAACGGATATCGAAATTAAGATTTCATTCATATATACGTTTAATATCAAACAAACTGCTTAAAATATTTGACATTTCATAAAAAATAACACCGCGCTGGGCGCGCGGATCAAAGGCTAGTTGGGTAATTAAAAAGCTTAATGAAATTTAGTTGAGTTTATTGTTATGGAATTTTCCCTAAACACAATAACTTTTGTCTTTTTGGAAGAAAATCCCATAAATATAAATTTTTTACTTGGTTTCATATAATTTAATCTATTAAATTAGAGTCCTACGATTTTTTTATGTGTGATATTTTTATTTGGACCATCTATTAGAAAGTTAATCAAAAATATACATAATTTAATTATAATATCTTAATCAAAAGCAATTTCTTAAAAAAAATTCTAACAATATCTTCTTAGAATCTTTTTAAATTTATTTTCGTAATTAATTAATTAATATAAATTATAATTATCACTAAAATATAATTATAAATTAATATTAATTCATTTTTGATTTTAAAACAAAATTTTTAAAACATATAAAATATTTTAATTATATTTTACTGAAAATTGACAGATTAAAAATCATTGTTAGAATTCTTTTATAAATATTATTTATATTTTAAATAAAAAGATATTAAAATATATCTAATCTATTAAATTTGAGTCATATTTTTCCTTTTTTATGTGTTATATTTTATTCTGGGACTATTAAAACATGTTCATCTAATTCATTTAGATTATAATGATATAACATATTTATTTATACATGTAATTTATCATAAATATGTTTAACAATTTAAATCAAATTAGTCATTAATCTGAAACCACCCACAATGTATTTCGAAAATAAAATCACATCTAATAAACAATTCAAATATCTTACATTCCTTAATGTTTATAATTTTTTTTTAAAAACTAATCAGTTATAAATGGAATCATGTATATTAAATCTAATTTTTAACATATCATATTTTCACTAATATATTAATTAAAAGCATAAAACACATTCAAAATATCATATAAATTAATTTAACTGGTGGAAATAGGTGTTAAAGTTAATAGGTGTAAAAATAACACATTCTTATAAGTAAGAGTTGGTGTAGATTCTCGTTGTAACTTTTTCCCATAAATACAAATATCTTATATGAGGTATATTCAAGCTCTGTACACGACATACGATTCTTCTAGAAGGTCGGAAACAGAACAAACTTAAACAATAATATATAAGTAAAATAAATGTTTAACTATAAAAATGATACTTAAGCCAGCACATGGCTCAGATTCTATTCTAGTATTCAGTTTATTATAAAGTATAAAAAGTATAAGTGAACAATTTTAATACGGATTTATATATATATCTATACTATTAAAATTAAATTTATTAAAATAAGAAATAACCCTAAGATTTACCATAACACAAATATTTCATTAATTAACTTAACCGGATACAAGGATAAAGCAACATCGAACGAATTCGATGTGCAGTCCTAGTGACATTTTAATACAAGGCCATAAAGAGATAGAGACAGCAAACTTGGCTAAGTTTGATAATAAGCTGAAGAGATTTTAAGGGTACACTACACGGGACT
>CAJHQP010006705.1:0-36630 GCA_905132765.1 Moricandia arvensis | reverse complement strand
CAGATTCCAACAACAATAACTTCAAGGTTATTCATTTGCATGACTCCTTGATGTTACAGTAAGAGTCTCAAAAACATTACCTTGGTCTTACAGAAACCAGTCATACTCAAGAAGCCTTTGTAGTTATTAATAGGCATGATCCCAGGAACAATGGGGCACTTAATCCCAATTTGCCGACAGTCATTCACAATCAGATCAGCTCCAGCATCAACCTGCAACAACAAGACAACGATCCAAACTCAAAAAAAAAAAAAAGAAAAACAAAACAAACCTTTACAAAAATTAATGTAAACAGGTAAAAAAAAAAAAGACAAGACCTTTGTCTTCAAGTACTCAAGATCACTCTGATAAGCTTCATCCGAAGCCAGCCCATTCTCACCAATAACATCAGGACGAGCCTCTGTAAACCAAAAGATCCAACCTTTTTAGCTCGAACTCCTCTGCTTCTCCAATCTGCTTTAACAACTTGTTGAACATTTGTTTCCTATGTGGTTCCTGTCGGTAATCTGAGCAAAAAACATCTCCAAAATTTCAGACATTAAATGAATTAGAAAAGTAAAAGTACAAGAAGATGAAAGAAGCTTCTTTTCGAACGAAGGACGGCATAGTCAGTGATTCGATTTGAACTTGTATCAAACGACGAAGACACACCTCAAGTTCGATGAATCGAAAGTTCTTTGATGGCTGCTTTTTCCTGTTATTGAAAGATCGAAATATCGAAACTCTGGTTACGTTAATAGTGGTGGTTGTTGAAGATGAAGCAAGAAGAAGAGGAAGTAACGATGGCGGATCTGAGGAGGATAAGAAGGAAGACGAACAAAGAAGAATGAGCGGCAGTTCTTTTTAGGGTTTTATTTATTTTTACTACCACTTTGATAATTGCGTATCTACTGAAAATGGTAAAACTGTAAATTCCAGTAATTGAGAAACGCGACTGTTGACCAAGCTCGTCTTGGGCTTTGATGGGCTTTTTAAAAAGGCTAATTCTTTTTTGTTTTTCTTTAAAATTTTATTCAAACAAAAACTCCAGTTACATCAAGTGAATTGTTATGATAATCAACTACAATCTATAATCAATCTATCATAACTCTATTAAACTCCAAAATAAGAAGATTTAGAAACTCTTGAACCAAACCACACACTCAAACTTTCGTCAAGATACTTTTGCCACTTCCCCTTAGACTGCTAGAAGCTTCAGTCTTATCAATTTGTCAACCCAGTTGATCAACATCATCTCTTCTCTGGGTCACTCACCATGTCTACGAAAATTACGCTCCCTCCAAATACTATAGGGCCTGAAAAGTATAACGGATGATGAACATCTTAGTGGCAGTGAATTTGGATCTTGATTGAGAGATCATATCCAGAATCATATTCCATTCTAGAGAGAATCCATCCTTCATAACTCCTCCTATCAACGCTTTCCAAACCTTTTCCGAGTATCTACATTTGAAGAATAAATGTGGACATGTATCCTCTTCTTCATGACACAACACACAAACTGCTATCATTGAAGCATTCCAACTCTGCATTCTATCACATGTTTGTAATTTGTAATCTGTTTCTCACAGCCACCCATAGAATAAAAGAGTATTTGGGAGTAGATTGAGAGAACCACACTCATGCATTCCAAAGACAGATTGGTTGTGCTTGTCTCATGTAAAGCCATGTTTTTTTGTAGAAAAAGACCTCGCAAACCGGTTATCATCTTGCCTCCATAAAGGTATATCATCTACCTCACTATGTATGCTTCTTATCACATCAATTTCATTCTCTAAAATGTTAAGCACATCAATTTTGTGCCTTCTTTTACGATGATAGATCATCACTTCCTCAACTCACTTCATCAATCAAATATTGACACATGGAATATGCTTAAAACAAAAATGAAAACTAAATAAAATATAAAAATATTTTGATTCCAGTTTTTCTAAATTCCTAATAATAACCAAATTCCTATTTTTTCTTAGATTATCGACACCACGTTCAAAAAGATCCTCAACACTATGCAAAAGTAATGATCATGATTTAAAATTGTTTTATCTTCTATATAATTTTCATCTATTAATTTGTTCTTTGTTCATTCTCGTTCTCTTCTACATTCTATCTTCTTCTACATCGCTTGAGTTTTTATCAGGCATTAAATTAAAAACTACAGATTAAGACAGAGGAAGAAAACATATAAACAAAGAAAGAAAGACACTTTAAAATGGAATGGAAAACCAGCCAAGGTAAAAAGAAGTAGCAAAATATTTTTATATTCATCGCTTCGTATTCTTAGTTTTTGAGATTGAGGTTTTTGACTGATGCAAAATAATAATTCATAATGGTTTATGATTTTACTCTAGCCTCCATTGGTACATCAGATAATAAAAGATTAGCAGAAAGTTGTAAAAGGAGTATGCTCCAGAAAATGTATGCTTTCATTAAAATTTTTAATAAAGTGGTTGGTAGAATAGTAACAGTTTACAATTTTAAAATTATCATAAAAGTTAGTATATGATATTTTTATTTTAAAATAATATATATAATATTTTAGAATCTATTTGTTATTACAAATAATAAATATATATATATATATATAATATTTTAGAATATATATATAATATTTTAGAATATATGAAATATTGTTCTTTTAAAAATTATATTATATTTTATATTTTAAATGTGAATTATATTATAATTTATATTATTTTATATAATTTATTAATATAAATTATATTATATTTTTTAAAAATATTGTTCTTTTAAAAATTTGAAAATATTTAACTGCAATTTTTATTTTTAAAAATATAAATTTATATTTTTATTATAAAATATTTTTTATATAAATAAATAAAAAGAAAAAAAATATATATAATTATTTTTTATTTTTTATATATTCTAAATACAAATGCTCTTCCAAAAGCTCCATATGAGAGCATTTAGCATTTGGAGAGCATTATCATTTAATAAATGCTCTTCTAAATGCTTCTCATATAAATGTTGATTGGATAATAAAGAGCATGATGCTACTTCTCTGCCAATCATGCTTAGTTTCCTTCTTTCATCAATCAATATTATCTTCTTTTTTTTTTTTACATATTTCAGGTCATAAGTAACCCTTGAGTGTTTTCAAAACTTAATTCTTCAATAAAAGAATTAGAAATCAAAGCTTTGTCACTAACGAAGACAACAATCACTACTATATTAAAAGGAGGATATCCTCAATCATGAGGGTGCCACGTCACCGAAAAAATCGTTTTGGGCTTTAATTTGTTATATCGTCCGTCGGATTGATTTTATTTTCGGCCCATCTAGCCCAACCTCATAAACATCACCGTAACCCTAATTGGCCGTCATTGAATCGATTTCTTCGATTCTTCTTTGTTCCTCTTCGGCGATTCGATTTCTCAACCGAAATCGATTCATCACACCACTCCATCCATGTGCCATGAATCCTTCTTTCATGGCTTCGTTTTACCTTCCTAATTCTGATTCTATTTATATCCCTCTTTAAGACCACCGTCTCCGGCGATCTTAACTCCACGAAGCTGATCAACCATGGCGCCAATTCCGGTCCCTCTTCCGGCGAGCCTCTGAAACGTGCGTGTGAAGACGGTGGCTCCTCTGCCGTAGATCCGAAAAGAGGCAAAACTGGTGTCTCCTCCGTCAACGCCATCACCGGTGAATCTATGTCCAAGAAATGAAACGACAAGGCCGTTATTTTGATTGTCTACAATATACTGTAGGTTTGACTACCTTGTTCGCGATTCTCAAGCTTGTGGACTGGGATGCAATATTCTGTTTCAAAGGTCTTCATTCTACGTTATGGTCATTTCTAATTAGAAAAATTTGCTAATTCTCAGAACTTTATAGACTGACAGAGACGATGAGAGTCATGGACAACGAAAGCTGCTATCGGGATAAGGAGTGCGAGTGTTTTTTTCTTGACTGATATAGTGTGTATTTGCGTTTGTCTCTACTACTCTGTAGGAGGGGGATTTCACCCTCCCATAAGGCCCATTAGATAGCAGGGTCAGCCCACACCAGAATAGCCCAAGACAGCCCAGCACCAGGGTTAGTGTTCGACTCGGCTCAGAGCCGACCGGTCGGCTAAGTCCACGTCATCTCCATGACTAAGCGACTGATCAAACAAACAGCCTAAATGGGCCGACGAAATGCCCATTGGGCGAGAGGCCTCTCAATGCACCGACTAAGTCATTAGGGCGAACGGGAATCCGCTATAAAAGGAAGAGAGGAGCTAACGAGAAAGGGGATCCAAAAATATTCTCACTCACAAGGCGGCTAAAACTTGGGTTTTACACTTAATACCTTTTCCGACTTGTACTTTCCCGGCTAAACTCCTCCGAGTGACGCCGTCTCACCTCGTTTGTTTCCTCATTTGTATACCGAACTCTTCCTTTAAATAAAGCGCTTGTTCACTCATTTATAGTAATAACACCTTTGACATAACCCACCGACGAGTCCTGTCACTCTTTACTTATAACGACCGAACTCGGTTCAAACAGTTGGCGCTCACCGTGGGGCATAGCAAAGTAGCGTCAGCAAAATAATGAGTCCGAGTAACGATTCGACCTCTGGTGAGGAAGATGATGCGGTGGCACCTACTCCGGCCACCGCCGCACAACTCGCCCCTGCTTTCATCGATACTATCATGGAACGCTTTGCTCGGCAAGACGAAGTTCAAAAAGCGACGGCTGAGCAACTTAACAACATAGCGGCCATCCTCGCACCTCTCGCCGCGACAGCTGCCACAGATGACACCGTCCGACGACAACTGGCATTCAACACTAACGAGATAGTCAACCCGACTGATTAGGTCGTCGGAACGCGAACTCAAGTCGTTGGAACACAAACTCAAGTCGCTGAAGAACAAACCAACACCTCCGACGCCTCAGATCTGCAAACTATCCATGAGATAGCCGCTCTCAAGCAAGCGCTCCTCGACATCAACGCAAAGATTCACAGTTCCACAACCTCCGCTTCGCTCATCAAAAATGTGCTCGCAGAGAGTCTCTGAACACCGTTTACCAGCAAGATCACTGATGTACGGCTCCGACCGATGGAAAAGCTTTGCTTGCCTACTTATGATGGTCTCTCAGATCCGACCGCTCATATCACATCTTTCAACGTCGCGATGCGACGCCCAAACTTCTCCCCGGAGGAGTGAGACGCAGATTTTTGCCAGCTATTCGTCGAGAGTCTAAAAGGCGTGGCACTGAACTGGTTCATCAGCTTACCCGAGAACTCGATCGACAATTTCCATGACTTGTCGTCCGCCTATCTGAAAACTACATTATGTTCTCTCGTCATGAAGCCATGGCATCAGACCTGTGGCATCTCTCTCAATCGTCGGGACAGAGCCTCCGCGACTTCATGGAAAAGTTCAAAGAAATTGTGGTAAAAGTGAAAGTCCCTGACGAAATCGCAGTGAACGCCCTCATGAACACTCTCTACGTGCATTCCAAGTTTCGTGATGATTTGTACCGGAACCCGACGAAGTCCCTCTCTGATGCCATTGCTCGGTCCAATAATTTCATTCGCATGGATGAGGACACCAAGGCAAACATAAGTAAGCTGAACGCGACAAAGCAAGGATTGACTAAAACTCCTGAAGCACGGACAGAGCCTCGACAACACGCTTCAACGGATAAACCCAACCCGAAGAAAAGCTACGTTTACCTTGTAAATGAAGTAGACGGTTCGTTGGTGGAGATCCAAGGGTAAGGGTGGAATCGTTATCCAAAGCCATCCACTCCGATGAGAACAAACCCAAAGCTTCCTTAGAACCAGCAAGCTCGGCCCCAGCAGAGACCGATAAGTGGTGTGCCTACCACGAGTCCAAGAAGCACGACACGAAGGAGTGCAAAGTCCTGTACGAGCAGTGTTGAAATGAAGATAAATAATGTGTGAGATTAAGCAATGAAGAGAGACATAACGTGACTTGCAAGCAAAGAAGAAAGGAGTAACCTAACGTGACTTGCAAGCAAAGAAAAGAGGAGAGGCACTTAAAATAAACTAAGAAGACTATGGGGAGATGTAGATCACGTGAAGGAGACCTAAGGGGAGCTACTTCACATGCAGAGACAAGGAACCAGAAGCACTCACTCACTTGCAAGACAAGGAGCACTCAGCAACTTGCTCATCCCCCATGCTAGCCAAGAACATGCTGCCTCACATGCTGCCTCACATGCTGTCTCCTTTTGCTTCTCCCACTCCAGACATTAGATCTAGAATAGCATGGGTCTCTTATTATATTGTTTCTATTGTTTATTCATGTATGGGCAGAAGGCATCTCTTGCTGCCTATATAATCACTTGTAACCCCATCATTCAAAAACAAGGAGAAAGAATCCTTCATTATTCTCTCTATTCTCTCTTGCATACAAACAACATTCTCTTCATACTCTCTCTCTCTAGTCACGAATTCTCATCATTCTCTCTCTTGTATTCTTCAATATATTCTTCATATTCTCTCATGGTATCAGAGCTCCCAAGCTCCTGAAAACTTCGTAACTTCCGCAAATCATCAACTTCCGCAAATCATCATATTCTCAAAACTATCTCCAAAACAGTTTCTGCTCCAAACTCTCTAAGATGGAGAGCTCAAAGGAAATGGCGACTTCAGTAGCTGTAAGGAGTCCAAAGAAGAAGCCAAACCACCATATCTCGTCCAAAATGCTGAAGATAATCCATGGAAGAAACCATTCTTGGAGAAAGGTCACTAAAGAAGCATTAAAGCTAAGTTGTTCTAATCATTCTCTGGCCAGCCATGCTGAAGCTGTGTTTCTGACCAACAACACCCACGACCAGCAAGAGGACAGGAGGGGTTTGAAGTGTCTCCTTGACCAGAAGGAGATAACCAAGAAGAAGAGGTGTTGGACAGTCAATCCACACCACAAGCCCTTCAAATTCAAGTGATTCACAGCCATGGAGGTTCAAGGAACTAGCTCAGGTTTCTTGGTTGTAAGTTAGCCTCCTAAAATTCAATAAGAGCGTGTTTAATTATTTAAATTATTTCTGGTTGTGTTGAGTGTGTTGATAGTATCTTAGGGACAGTTCAATGTTACTAGAGTTGTTGAACCTAGTTTCTGTCCCAAGATAGTTAAACATTGTGTATGCATTGTTCTAGGAGATTTATAGAATTGTTGTGTCTTGTTATTGTTTTAGCTCATGTGTTTGTGTACTGTATGGTCTAGGTGAGTTTCTTAGAGCATGTTGTGTGTCTTGTTGCATTGCTAGAGTCCTAGGAGAGTTTCCTGGTCATGTGTTGCATTCATAGTTGTGTAGCTTGATTAGATGTGTTGTCTAGTCTATGCTACTGTCATAAAATTGTCATTGCATTCTGTTATTGTCATATATGTGATAAAATTAGCCTAGATGCCTTGTAACTGATGAGTTATCATACATGAGCATTTAGTGAATTGGTTGCATGGATTTGAACTGAATAAATTATTTAGATTCTGTCCATTGCATCTCGTTAATCATTATGGATCAGACTTGGTGAGTTATCAAGCTCTGATCCTAATGTATGGTCTAATTCTTGCTGGAGTTTGAGTGGTGTTTCAGGTACGCAAAGGTTGTCATCTGTCCATCATCAAACCAAGACAAAGGAGAATGCTATGCCCATGCTGTTCAGAGCCTACACATGATAGCCTACACATGATAGCCTACACATGATGTATATTCCTGACCATGGAGAGAAGAACCGGTTATAAGAAGCGCAGACCATGAAGGTTGTTGAGCTCCTGGTTCAAGAGACGCACAAGTAAGAGTGTGCAAGAGCCGGTTATAAGAAGCGCAGACCATGAAGGTTGTTGAGCTCCTGGTTCAAGAGACACACAAGGGAAGAATGGTTGTTTAAGGCAGTGGAGAAGAGATCAAGGGAGGAACCGGTTGGCTTAAGCGCAGCTGTAGGGGTGATGCGCTCCTGGTTTTAAGCTCAGTATTGCTCACTTCCAAGCTTGGTCCTTCATCTATACTCTCTGGATCAAGCTTGAGGAGGGGTAATTATGAGCAATCCTGAAGATCCAAGTCGTCCATTACCTCATCTCAAATCACAAGTGAAGTATGCAAGCTGTGGTGTACACACTTGCATCATAAACCGGTTCAAAGAAGCCACAACAAGGACAGCAACAACTTGGTGTTAGAACAGATGGCCATCAGAGACTACTTGACAAGAAGATCAGGTGTAGAGTCAGGCTGATTGGAATGCTATGAATCAGCCCAAGGCGTGGAGTTAGAACAGTTACCTTCTGGTTGGGAAGCTATGAATCAGCTCAAGGAATGGAGTTAGAACAGTTACCTTCAGTTGGGAAGCTATGAATCAGCCCATAGCACGTGTGCATGTACCTGGTTGATAAAGCTTCAAGGAGCCGAGTACCGTCTTATCAAGTGGGGAAGTCAAGTGGAGTTCACTCCCCACCACTCTTAAAAAAGGGAAGCACATAAAACTCTCATTTCAATTCGTTTATATGATCGTATTACTTGAAATACTTTGAATGATTGCTTAGTGTATTTTCCTAAGAACTGATGCACCTGTGGGATAATGTATCAGAAAATGAAGATGAAGCTATCCGGGTTTAGGCAGTGGCGTGTCTAGACAAGAAGCTTGGCGCGGTCACCGGCCGCGGGTGATGCTACCCGAGGTGGAGAGCCAGCGACCCTATGCCGCGGCTCATGTCACTCGCCCGCAGCAACCACAAGTTGAAGACCTTCAGAGCGGGGTGTGGCTGCGGGGTACAGCACCCGCGCGCGATGAAGAACTTCAGAGCGGGGTGTGGCTGCGGGGTACAGCACCCGCGCGCGACAAGGTTAAACAGCCGCGACCAAGAGCCCCGGGGAGGTGTACCCGCGGTGGAGTGGTCGAGCCAACTCGATCCTTAGCCCTCTATAAATAGCTGATGAAGACATTAGCATTCCATGAAGATAGCATAATCAGAAGTTAAGGTGTAATGGTTTGTAGTCCAAGATCATGAAGCAATCCTCCTAAGCTTGACTTGGATCCTCCTAAGCTTGACTTGTTCCACATGGTCAAGCTTGAGGGGGAGTATTAAGAAGCTTCAATGATTTGCAAAGATGGATTCCTTGGTGGTTATTCAATAAGAAGAAGCAACCAAGGCTGAGAAAGAAGATGGTACCTTACTTGAGACTCAAGGTACAAAGAACCGGTCCATCCTTACCTTTCAAGATGGCGAGTAGTCAGAAGAGAGGGGGAGACTAAAACCAGGGTCTAAGAAGAGTCCAAGATGCTGGTGTGTGCAAGCTATGGAGTTCACACTTGCAGCACAAGTTAGGCCACGATCCAGAGCCTAAGGACTCCACCATGAGTTACCTGAAGTCCCTTAGGCTCACTGGCCAATCCCTAGGCTTTGAAAGAACTCTACTCTTTTCCTTAGTTGGTTTTATCCCAAATGGGTTTTCTGGCTAAGGTTTTTAATGAGGGAGATTCTTCAAGGTTCCAAGCTTGTCCAAGGATCTCCTATGGTCAAGCTTGAGGGGGAGTGTTGAAATGAAGATAAATAATGTGTGAGATTAAGCAATGAAGAGAGACATAACGTGACTTGCAAGCAAAGAAGAAAGGAGTAACCTAACGTGACTTGCAAGCAAAGAAAAGAGGAGAGGCACTTAAAATAAACTAAGAAGACTATGGGGAGATGTAGATCACGTGAAGGAGACCTAAGGGGAGCTACTTCACATGCAGAGACAAGGAACCAGAAGCACTCACTCACTTGCAAGACAAGGAGCACTCAGCAACTTGCTCATCCCCCATGCTTGTTAGGAAATACGGGTCAAATTTCCTTGCGGAAAAATCAGAATTTGTGGGAGCGGGAAGAAAACACACAAAATTGTTAACGGAGTTCGGCCAATCTTGCCTACGTCTCCGGACCTGTTACAGGTCTTTTATTATTAACCCGGGAGAATTTACAAAGCTCTCAACTCACACCCGAAAAAAAAAAAGTTTTTTTTTTTTTTTTTTTTTTTCTTCACGAAGAAGTTCTTCTTCTTCTTCTCTCTTTCTCTTTGGATTTTGGGATGGTTTTGCTCTTCACCTTGTGCTTGGTATTTATAGGAGAGGGTGAGGTTTGGTGAAGCTTGCAATTGTTGACAAATCTCACCTACCAAGCCATCTTCTTTGATTACGGCCACCGTCCTTGCCGTCATCACCGTCCATTTCACCGGCCAAAAAAAAAAAAAAAAACATGTGCTGTAATTAACAATCTCCCACTTGAAGACTGATTTCAATCTGTCTTCACACCTCGATCAATGTAGCAGGTCTTCCCAGCTTGTTACTCCAACAAGCCAACTGAGGTTGCACATAACCTCAGCTTATCGCGCGTTACAACCTTCGTTAGCATGTCTGTCAGATTCTTACTTCCTGGGATCTTCTCAAGCACCAACACTTCATCTTCTAACGCTGATTTGATGAAATGATACCTCCGATGTATGTGCTTCGTCCGAGCGTGGTAAACTGGATTCCTTGCCAAATCGATGGCACTCTTACTATCGCAGTACAATACACTTTTCCCTTGGTCATGGCCTAACTCCTCTAGAAAAGATTGTAGCCATATCATCTCTTTTGTTGCCTCTGTCACCGCAACATACTCAGCTTCACAGCTTGATAGAGATACAATTTTCTGCAACTTTGAAACCCAACAAATTGCAGTACCGCCAAAAGTGTAAACATATCCAGTTGTGCTCTTCGTGCTGTCAATGTCACCTCCATTGTCAGCATCGACATATCCCTGCAATCCCGTCTCAGACTTCGTGAAACATAGTGACAAACTTGGATTCCCTTTCAGATATCTGAAAATCCACTTAACAGCTTCCCAATGTTCCTTTCCTGGATTGCTCATAAATCTGGTAACGACTCCCACTGCATGTGCAATGTCTGGCCTTGTACATATCATCGCGTACATCAGGCTCCCTATAGCAGAAGCATATGGAACTTTATCCATATATGCCATCTCGTCTTCTGTCTTTGGAGACTGATCCTTGGATAACCGAAAATGACTTGCCAGGGGAGTATTGACTGGCTTTGCATCATCCATGTTAAACCTCTTGAGGACTTTCTTCACATACTCCTCTTGGGATAGCTTAAGACTCTCCTTGCGTCTACTGATTCTCATCCCTAGAATCTGCCTTGCTTCTCCAAGGTCTTTCATCGCAAGCTCTTCCGAGAGTTTCGTCTTCAAGCTATTAATCTCATGCAAGTCCGCTCCCACGATCAACTCATCAACTTGCATAGCCTCTTCATAACATTCAGGCTCGCCTCTATATGTGAGCAGAATGTAGTTAAGCGATGGAGAAAATCTTACAGGCTTTCTGATGATTCTACTTGACCGTCGTAACTCTGTGACTAGTGTATACGGGACCACTTCAGAATCATCATCCTCATCAGCCTCACCACTCTCTTCTTGAGAGATTTCTTCTTCTGTTGTTGTATCCTGTGGCAACTCCGGTGTCACGATATCTCCTAGGTCAACAACTTCTGGCTCTTTCCTCTCTGAGCCTTCTTTTAGCTTATCCTTGTACAACGCTTCTTCGTTGAACACAACATTCTTGCTGCGGATGATCTTTCGATTTTCATCATCCCAAAACCGGTAACCAAACTCCGTGTCACCATAACCGATGAAGTAACACTTCTTAGACTTCGAGTCAAGTTTACTTCTTGCAGCATCGTCAATGTGAACATAAGCTAAGCATCCAAACACCTTTAGATAAGAAAGGTTTACTTTCTTTCCGCTCCAAACTTCTTCAGGGATCTTAAATCCCAACGGCACCGACGGTCCTCTGTTTATTAAGAAGGCTGCAGTACTGATTGCATCTGCCCAAAACGTCTTAGTCAATCCACAGTGCAATCTCATGCTCCTTGCACGCTCATTCAAGGTCCGGTTCATCCTTTCAGCTATTCCATTCTGTTGAGGCGTTCCGGGAATAGTCTTCTCCATCTTGATCCCACCATCAGCGCAGTATCTCTTGAACTCCTCGCTGATATATTCTCCACCATTATCAGACCTTAGACACTTCAACTTGAGATTCGTCTCAATCTCAACCATGGCTTTCCATCTCTTGAAAACCGAGAACACTTCATACTTGTTCTTCATGAAGTAGACCCACACCTTCCTTGTGGAGTCATCAATAAAGGTCACATAGTAGTACGAACCTCTCAGCGATGCAACAGGAGCGGGTCCCCACACGTCAGTGTGCACCAGCTCTAACTTCTCAGATTTTGGCTCTCTTCCTCCTTTAGAGAAACTAACTCGTTTCTGTTTCCCATGGATGCAACTTTCACACATCTGATGATCCATCGTCTTCAGATCCGGAAGAGCGCCATTTTCCACCATGAGTTTCATCCCTTTCTCACTCATGTGCCCCAACCTACAATGCCACAACTTGGTTTGTTTGGCATCCTCGACAACAGCAACAGTGTCTTGATAGCTCGTCGTCATATAGAGAGTGCCTCTTTTATGACCTCTAGCAACCACCATGGAACCTTTCTTGACTCTCCAGGCTCCACCACCAAAGTTGACATCGTGCCCCGTGTCATCAAGCTGACCTACCGAGATTAGATTTCTCATCAACTTTGGCACATGTCTAACCTCCGTAATCTTCCACACACGTCCATCTAACATCTTCAGGTTGATATCTCCAATGCCAACTATGTCCAAAGGTAACCCATCAGCAAGATATACCTTTCCGTGATTTCCCGCAACATAATTCTCCATAATGCTATGGTGCGGCGTTGTGTGGAATGACGCTCCTGAGTCAAGAACCCATGAATCGACTGGGCTATCAACATAGGAGATTGACGCTTTGGTGTTGTTTGTAGCTACATCACGAGCTTCACTTTTCTTCGGGGAATCAACAGACACTACCAATGCATCAGCAATCTCACGTGTCACTGCATTGACTCCGCCTCCTTTGTTGTCTTCCTTCTTAGGTGGTGCCCGGCAATTCTTCTTAATGTGGCCTGTCTTTCCACAATTCCAGCACTTCAGAGGCTGTCTGAATTTGGACTGACCCCATCCATTCCTTGACTTCGATCTGCCTTTACTCCGGTTACTTCTGTCTAGGTTTCGTCCTCTGTTTTCTACGTTGAAAGCAGAGCTCGTGGATGTCTCCCCAGAGTCTATCCTTCGAACTTCCTCAGCAAGGATACGATCTCTAACATCATTAAATTTAAGTTTCTGAGTACCGACAGAATTACTAACCGCTGCCCTCATCGGCTCCCAACTATTTGGCAGAGATGCCAACAGGATCAATGCACGCACTTCATCATCAAACTCGATTTCAACGGATGACAGTTGGTTGACAATCGTGTTGAACTCATTCACATGTGCGGCAACCAGGCCACCTTCTTCCATCTTCAAATGAAAGAGCTTTTTCATGAGAAACACCTTATTATTCGCCGAAGGTTTCTCATACATATCCGAGAGAACTTTCATGAGCCCTTCCGTGGTCTTCTCCTTCGCAACGTTGTGAGCAACGTTCTTCGACAGTGTTAGCCTTATAACACCCAGAACTTGTCTGTCAAGGAGCTCCCACTCAGCCTGATCCATCTTCTCAGGCTTCTTGCTCAGTGGTTGATGAAGCTTCTTTCCGTACAGATAATCTTCAATCTGCATTCTCCAAAATGCATAGTCTGTACCGTCAAATTTCCCGATACCGTGTGCCGAACCGTCTTCGCCTCCCATCGTTTCTGAAACCACCGTGTTTAAAACACCTCCGTCGATGAACCGATGTTACCGACAAAATTCACTATTCACGTAATCACTATTCACGTGAACAGTAACCCAATTTTTTTTTTTGACCGATCACTGTAGCTCTGATACCAGTTGTTAGGAAATACGGGTCAAATTTCCTTGCGGAAAAATCAGAATTTGTGGGAGCGGGAAGAAAACACACAAAATTGTTAACGGAGTTCGGCCAATCTTGCCTACGTCTCCGGACCTGTTACAGGTCTTTTATTATTAACCCGGGAGAATTTACAAAGCTCTCAACTCACACCCGAAAAAAAAAAGTTTTTTTTTTTTTTTTTTTTTTTCTTCACGAAGAAGTTCTTCTTCTTCTTCTTCTCTCTTTCTCTTTGGATTTTGGGATGGTTTTGCTCTTCACCTTGTGCTTGGTATTTATAGGAGAGGGTGAGGTTTGGTGAAGCTTGCAATTGTTGACAAATCTCACCTACCAAGCCATCTTCTTTGATTACGGCCACCGTCCTTGCCGTCATCACCGTCCATTTCACCGGCCAAAAAAAAAAAAAAAAAACATGTGCTGTAATTAACAATGCTAGCCAAGAACATGCTGCCTCACATGCTGTCTCCTTTTGCTTCTCCCACTCCAGACATTAGATCTAGAATAGCATGGGTCTCTTATTATATTGTTTCTATTGTTTATTCATGTATGGGCAGAAGGCATCTCTTGCTGCCTATATAATCACTTGTAACCCCATCATTCAAAAACAAGGAGAAAGAATCCTTCATTATTCTCTCTATTCTCTCTTGCATACAAACAACATTCTCTTCATACTCTCTCTCTCTAGTCACGAATTCTCATCATTCTCTCTCTTGTATTCTTCAATATATTCTTCATATTCTCTCAAGCAGTTCCTCTCTTCTATCGCCGGCAGCAAACTTGACATCGAGCAGCCAAAAAGAAGCCGAAGAATAACAAAAACTGGAGTAAGAATAAAGAGAGGAAAGCTCAAAAGTCACAGGGTAAGGCCCCGCAATCCGGGCCAAAGACGACTCCAGGGTAAGCCGCCGCGATCGCACAGGAGAAAGAAGACTGGTCAGCTGGCGAGGAACAGACGCCGTCAATATCTCAACGTGCAGCACGCTGACGATGTAGTTTGTCCTACGGATCTGCGACACAGACTCAAGCGAAAGAACACCACAGCCGACCAGGATTCTCTCGGTCTAGTAACTCCAGCTCTGACAGATCTCCGAGCAACGATCAATGACTCTAAAGCGAGGAGGGTAGAACCGAACCTCCACTACAGAGACCTCCGCGACGCCCTTAATTCGAAGGAGGAAGATCTCCGCATCAAACTCAACCAAACAAAAAGTTCAGACTTACGGCGACGCTTGGAAGCGGCGACCACTGATGAAGCGCCGGAGAAAGAAATTACGTCTCCAAGCGTGACTTGCGGGAGCAACTCAGGAAGAAGCGCATCAAGGTGATCATGGGAGGATCACCTCCCTGCGGAGAGTCAGTCAAATCGATCAATGACCGCCGAAGACTGCCAAGAATTTCTCAACGATGGCCAGTCAGACCCGAGAACGACCCTACGATCACTTTCTCGACCGACGACGCCATCGGGGTTAGCATGCCGCATAACGATCCACTGCTCGTCGAACTTGGCATCGGCTACTGCGAGGTGACGAAAGTCTTGATCGACACAGGCAGCTCGGTCGATCTCATCTTTTACAAAACACTCGAAAAAATGGGAGTTGACTTCCATCTACTGAAGCCTTCCAACCGATCATTAACCGGATTCAACGGAGACTCGGAAGAAATTATCGGAACCATCCGCCTTCCTATCTTTGCCCAGAGAGTTACTTGGATGGTTAAATTCTCTGTCATTGCCACGGACGCACCTTATAATGTTATCCTTGGAACACCTTGGCTCCACTCAATGAAGGCGATATCCTCGACCTATAAACAATGCGTGAAGTTCCCCGGAAACGACAGACGTATTCGAACGATCCGCAGCGACCAGCAAGCAGCGCGCGATCTCCTAGTGGCTAACGTTAAGCTCCACCCCCCCCCCCCCCCCGCGAGTTAATGCGGTGGCGAGGCCACTTCACAAAGTATTCCCTCAGAAAGACGAAGTCATCGAAGTTCAAATTGACGAGAGCGACCCCACAAAGGTCGTACGTATCGGTGCCCTCATTCCCGACGAGATGCAGCACACGATCATTGCTTTCCTCAGAGTGAACATCTCAACCTTCACCTGGACCACCTCTGATATGAAGGGCATCGATCCTAAGATCACATCGCACGAGCTGAACGTCGATCCGACCTTCAAACCAATCCGCCAGAAGCGACGAAAGCTCGGGCTGGAACGGTCAAAAGCAGTCATGATAAAGGACTTTTCTTGGGTCCAAGATCAATGTAGTATTTAAGATGTCAATTCAAATCCTAGTGTTTAAAGCAAAGGGAATACAAGTTCATTCTTAGTCTAAACTATCAATGTTTGGTCAAGTGAAAGGTTTCAAGTAACAAAACAAGCAAGACAATAACTAAAAGCTTAATCCACATGTGACAAGAGAACTCATGGGTTAAGGTATTGTTTTTGGGTGATCAAGAGGTTGATTTAAAATAATCAAGCGGTCAATAATCAATCAATCAAGTTCTAAAGGTCTAAGCACAATCAATAAACTTGTTCTTTCTCAAGATAAAAGTTCATTTGCAATCAAAGATTAAACATCAATTCTCATTGGCCTAATCTAATCATGCAATCATTAAGAACAAGCTCATTAACCATCTAAGCAATCCTAGCATCAATTCTCATTGGCTAAGCTAGCAAAGAGCATTATAAACTTGGTTCAGACATTTCATCGAACACCTCTCGGGCATGAAATGTCTAATGATCTAGACTAGTGATATCAAGTCTAATCTAGCATTAAGAACAAGTTATAAGCTTAGAACAAGATGAATCTAACAACCTACACTCTAAATCATCACTTAATCACCCTAACCCATAAGTACTAAAGAGGTTTACTCACTAATTTTCATGTTTAACCCTAAACCTATGGAAGATAAAAGGTTAATCATGATGAAATAAGCAAGATAAACTCAAAAGATTGATAAATATTCAAACTTTTCTCCAAATGGTCTTTTTGTTTCATGAAAAAACAAGATAAATCCCAAGATTAGGTCTAAAACTGTATTTATAGGTCCCTAAAACAAGTTGGGCCAGCCTAAAATTATTGGGTCAAACAAAACAAAAAGGCTGGTTTTGGGGTCGACAGCGGCCTCTATAACCCGCTGCATCCGGCCGCTTCACTTGTTCTATCTCCAGCGGTCTCTATATGTTGCTGCGCTTGCCCGCTGTCTGCGCCGCTACGATCACCTCACTGGGTTAGCCGCTATAAATGCAGCGACTTCGATAACCCGCTGTGCTGCCCCGCTGCGGTACTTGGATAAAACTCATCCGACTTGGCTCACTTTAGACTTCTTTTGCTTCACAATGCTCATCAAAAACCTCCAAAACTCTAATTTGGCAACTCCAACACCTGAAAGAGAGTTATGAATGCAAATGCAACCTAATAATGCCTAAATGCTAATCTAAATGCTCCACATAATCAAAAGATAGCTAAACTCATACAAATTCCTAAGATATCAACTCCCCCAAACTAGCTCTTTACTTATCCACAAGTAAACTTTCAAGAACTAATTAGGGAGATAGGATTGAAGATGGGAGCTCATAACCAAAAGAAACTCTTCTTAGCCATCAACTTGATATCCTTACACAATGATAAGAAATAGCAAGAACAACACATCCATCTAACTCTAACATCTCTAGGCCTATCAATGACTCCTTGAATCTCTACACCTATTTTCATGAATTAACAAGCTTGCAATCAACCAACTCTCACATTCATTTAAGCAAAATCAAAAGTGAATTCTTGCAAATGGTCAAATGGTCCAAATCATTTGGTTAGGCAAGAAGTGGCTTGAAAGATAAGTTGCTGAAGAGGTTAAAGTGATCTTTTTATGGTGACTTTCTCTCAAGAACATAGTAGCTTTTACATTGCACATAATATATCTAAGAAAAGGAACAACTCATGCATACAATGCTCAACCTCCATTGTTCTACCATTTTCCTAAACATGTGACAAATTCTACCCTTTATCTCGCAATGCCAAAATCTTTTTTTTTCATTCACTCAAAAGACCAAATAACCCAAGAACACCTTTTCTTTTCTTCATGTCATCTAAGGGATTTATATAACACTTTTTTTTCTTAGCTCTTTTCTCTCTTTGAAACTACCCCTTTATTTTGGTCCTTTTCTTCTTCTTTTTTCTTTTTTTTATTGGGGATTTGCTTTTAACATTTTTGAGCTAGTATTTTCTTTTTTTACATCCCTAGTGACTTACTTTCTTTTTGCACTCTTACCCTCACTCTTTGTTTTCTTCTCACATTCCCAAAAATCAAGATCAAATAACACTCCAATCCCATCCTAGAAGCTAGACAATGTGAGTCTTATATCTAGCAAGTAAATGGAGATCAACCATTGTCGTCCCAATTACTCTCAACATTATGCGCATGTAAAGCTTTCAGAAAAAGACCTCACTCAACAATTAATGGTGGCTTGAAAGGAGGGAAAGGTTTAGGGGAATGGTAACCATACAAGATGGCCACTTGAGTTGTCAAAAGATTGGTAAAAATTAGGTTAGGACAACTCAAGTGTTTTCAAAAGCCATGATTTAGTACTCAAGGGACCATAAGCAAGAAGCATTAAGTTCATTAATTCAATTAAGTTTGGAGTTGGCTTCAAGACTAGCTAGTTTCAACAATCAACAAGCTTCAAGAGGAGTTTTCAAGGCTCGAAGTCTACAAGCTATTAAGAGGATGTTCAAGCTATTTAGTATGATTGAGAAGGGTATCACTTTGAGTGCCTAGCATGAGTTCTTTACAAGGCAATACAATCATAGCTCCCAATGCAATGGATGGATGCATCCTATATGCTTTAGACTCAATCTTAAGGATTCAAGATGCAACTACATGTTTCTTTTTGTGTGTTTTCAAAATTTTCAAATTTTTTTTTTCAATGCATATATTTATTCACAATGCAATGTATGACTCAAAATCATCAAAATAAACTAAGTTAGCAACTTGGTACCTTCCCAAACTTAGATCACACAGTCTCATGTGTGACAAAAAGAGAAAGAGATACCGAAAAGAAATCTAAATGAAACAAAGAGTAGTATATACAATGGTAAAGTGGTGGAGTACCTGTCTAAGAGTCGGAGGCCATAGCCTCATTGTCATCTTCCTGCTCTGCCTCAGTCCCTTTATCTGAATTTCCTTCTTGTGCTTCCTCTTCGCTTCCCTCTTCAGCTTCTTCTTCCCTCTCATTGCCAACTTCTCCGTGCACATCTTCTTCATCTGGGATTTGTTTAAGTGATGGAGCGGCGTGGAGAGGTCGCTGAGAAAGCCCGCTCTGGTGGCCGCAGTGAATACAACGGGCATAGGAACTCGCTTGGAGAACCCGCTGTATGCCTTTATTCAGAAACCATAACCGAAGTACCGCAGCGACGTTGGCATCCCGCTGACCAAAACCGCTCGGGTGACCGCGATGAATACAACGGGCTACGTACCCCACTTGGAGAAGCCGGTTTCTGCCTTGTTCCAGAACCCAGAATCTAAAGTGGCGCAGTGACGTAGAAAAGCCGCTGAGCAAACCTGCTCTGCACACCGCTATGATTACAGCGGGCGAAGTAACCCGCTGGATAGACCCGCTCCGCACACCGTTGAGAATGCAACGACCATGATATGCCGCTGAGATAAGCCGTTGTCGACGGCTAGAGATCATTTAGAGCTATTCTTCAACCTTTTCACTTGGCTAGTGAGAAGGAGGATCCTTCCCACCTTCAAGAGTGATGGTGAGGACATGAGAGAGGAGCTCTTGAAGCTTGATTGGGTCATTTTGGAGTTGAGGAGTTATGCTGGCCTTGGCACTTGAGAATGGTTTAAAACTTCCTTTGCATTTGATCTTGTACTCAATAGCTCCATCTTTGAGCTTCATTGGGTGAAGAGTGAGAGTGTGGGGCACCTTATCAACTGGTGGAGGGTGAGGCTCTTTCATCTTCATGTTGTTTCCATGAGTAGCCATAATGGCTCTACTCACTTCCTCTTTTTGAGCAATTTCCAAGTGCTCATCATACATCTTATTAGAAGACTCTCCATCAAGATCTTCATGTCCACTAACAACCACTTCACCTTTTGTCTTGACAATAGAGATTTCACTCATCGTGATGGTTCCACAATACTCAACATTCATTAATGGAGTTTTGATGGGGTAGGAGGCAGCTTTGTTCACATTATGGAGAATCACCCTCTTGTTAGGGAAGTCAATGCAAGCCCCGACTGTTGTGAAAAATGGTGTGCCAAGGATCAATAGAACTCTCTTCCTAGTTGCCATCTTCAAAACAGTGAGATCAATAGGAATGGTGCATCCTCCAATCTTCAAAGGAAAGTCCTTGATTAGACCAATTGATGATGTAGAAGAAGAATCCCCAAACATTAGTGTAGAGGAGTTTGGCTCTATGTTCTCTATTCCAAGATTCTTTACCATCTCCATTGAGATCACATTCACACTTGCACCAGAATCAACAAGAGCATCATCAAGTGTGAAGTTACCAAGGGAGCAAGATAAGGTAAACTTTCCTTGGTCTTAAAGCTTAGGAAGAGATTTTGGTGGGAATTGTAGATCAAGCCTTGCAGTAGAGATCTGTAGTAGCTCCCCTACTTCTTCTTTGTGAGCTAGAATGTCCTTGATGAGCATCATTTGAACATGAGCTTCGTGCATATTCTTGATCTCTGGAAGTCTAACTCCTACATCACTTAAGTCTTTTCTGCACTTGGAGATCACCTTCTTTGAGCTTTAGTGATGAATCTTTGTGGAAATGGGAGCTTATCATAAGACGATAGCTCAACCTCAGAGCTTTCTTTGATCTCAGCATCCTTCAACTTTTGGATAGCTTTCCCATAACCGGTTTCTCAGCTTAGTAACTAACTGTTTTCACAACCTTTTCTTCAACCTTCTCTACAGCTTGTATTTCAATCCTCTCTACAATCTTGTGTCTAGTCTTCTCCACAATCTGTGCTTCAACCTTGGCGACAATCTTTGTCTCAATATGTTCAATATGAGTTCCAAACAATGGACTTTCAATGTCATCCACCTCTTTCACATGTCATTCATTTCATTCTCAGAAACAGTAGTAGAGCTGATGGCATTGCAATACTCTTTGGGATTTTGTTCAGATTTTCAGGTAGTGAGCCCATAGGTCTTTTAGAGTTCGAGCTCATTGTAGAAAATTGACTCTCTAAGGCTTTGAAGTTAGAGGCAAGGCTGGAGAATTTGTTGTTGAGGTCGCTATAAGTTCCGTCAACCTTGGTGTGTAGATTTCTCAACTCATCTCCAATACTCTTCTCTTGTCTACCTTGAGTTTCCAAAATCTGTTTCAACAAAGCATCGGTGCTACTCTCTTGAGGAGCAGAAGTAGAAGATCCTGCTTGGCCTTGTGTAGACTGGTTTCCTTTGTTGTAGTACCCTTGTTGGTAGCCTTGGTGGATTGGTAGCTTCCTTGTTGAGTGTTGTAGAAGGGCTTTTGTTGATAGTGGCCTTGGTACTGAAAATTTGGATCTTTCTTGTACCATTGGCCATTAGCATTGATGTAACACAATTCTTGTTGTCCCTCTAGACCATCAACTTCATTAACTTCAGCTACAACCTCTTGGTTTTGCTTAGCAACATAGTTCACCTTTTCTTGTTTTGCTCTTTCAGCGAGAAGCAAATACATCTTTTCTTGTAGACTCTTTAGCTCTTGCCTTGTGAAGGAGTCATCACCACTTCCACCTCTGTTTTGTCTATCACAGTCATCATTGAAGATAGAATCACTCAGAGCCATATTCTCAACGAGTTCAAAACCATCTTCTTCAGTTCTCCCCAAGTAGAAGCCATTGCTGGCTGTATCAAGTCTATTCCTATACTTTGGAAAAACGCCTCTTTAAAATGTGCTTAGTAGATTCTCCTTGGTGAAAACATGGTGAGGAAACTTGGTTTGGTATGATTTGAATCTCTCCCAAGCTTCTCCAAAACTCTCAACGTTCTTTTTTTGGAATCCTGAAATCTCATTTCTGAACTTGGCTGTCCTTGAAGTAGAGAAGAACTTGTTGAGAAATTCCCTCTTGCATTCATCCCATGTATTGATGGATTCACTTGGAACATTCTTTTCCCATATGTGAGCTTTATCGCCCAAGGATAAGGGAAAAAATCGCAGCTTGAGGGCATCTTCAGAGACACCATTAGTCCTTGAGAAGCCACAATACTTGTCAAACTTATCCAAGTGATCAAGTGGGTCTTCCAAAGGGAGGCCATGATACTTGTTGTTCTCAATCATGTTGATTAGGCTTGATTTGATCTCATAGTTGTTGTTTTGTACAGCTGGTGCTCTTATTTCAATTCTGGTCCCATGAATGTGAGGTTGATCATAAGTGCCAATGGCTCTAGCTTGGCGTGGAGGGTGGTTTGGGCGAGGGTTTGTAGCTCCCTCACAATGCTCTGCATGTTGAGCTCCATAAGGGTGGCATGGGCGAGGGTTTGTAGCTCCCTCACCATGCTCTACATGTTGAGCTCCATGGTCATCTTGAGGTTGGTGTTGATGATCCTTATCAAATCCCAATCTCTCTAAGTGAAGTTGATGCTCTTCTTCTCTTTTCTTTCTTGCCAACTCTCTTTCCAAAGCTCGGATGTTATCTACTCTTGGAACAAGGTTTTTTGGTCCTCTACTCCTCAAGTTCATGCACCTAGCATTCAAAAAGAGAGGAAGAAAGAGTATTAGTAACTGATAAGAAATAAAAGGTTTAGTCCCAAGATTGGACTAAATCCCAATGATAAACAGCTAGGAATTGGCAACGGCGCCAATTTGATAAAGGACTTTTCTTGGGTCCAAGATCAATGTAGTATTTAAGATGTCAATCCAAATCCTAGTGTTTAAAGCAAAGGGAATACAAGTTCATTCTTAGTCTAAACTATCAATGTTTGGTCAAGTGAAAGGTTTCAAGTAACAAAACAAGCAAGACAATAACTAAAAGCTTAATCCAAATGTGAAAAGAGAACTCATGGGTAAGGTATTGTTTTTGAGTGATCAATAGGTTAATTTAGAATAATCAAGCAGTCAATAATCAATCAATCAAGTTCTAAAAGTCTAAGCACAATCAATAAACCAGTTCTTTCTCAAGATAAGAGTTCATTTGCAATCAAAGATTAAACATCAATTCTAATGATCTAGACTAGTGATATCATCTAAGCAATCCTAGCATCAATTCTCATTGGCTAAGCTAGCAAAGAGCATTATAACCTTGGTTCAGACATTTCATCGAACACCTCTCGGGCATGAAATGTCTAATGATCTAGACTAGTGATATCAAGTCTAATCTAGCATTAAGAACAAGTTGTAAGCTTAGAACAAGATGAATCTAACAACCTACACTCTAAATCAACACTTAATCATCCTAATCACCCTAAACCATAAGTTCTAAAGAGGTTTACTCACTAATCTTCATGTTTAACCCTAAACCTATGGAAGATAAAAGGTTAATCATGATGGAATAAGCAAGATAAACTCAAAAGATTGATAAAGATTCAAACTTTTCTCCAAATGGTCTTTTTGTTTCAAGAGAAAACAAGATAAATCCCAAGATTAGGTCTAAAACTGTATTTATAGGTCCCTAAGTTGGGCCAGCCTAAAATTATTGGGTAAAACAAAACAAAAAGGCCTGGTTTTGGGGTTGACAGCGGCCTCTATAACCTGCTGCATCCGGCCGCTGCACTTGTTCTGTCTCCAGTGGTCTCCATATGTTGCTGCGCTTGCCGGCTGTCTGTGTCGCTACGATCACAGCGGCCAAAGTAAGCCGCTGCAAAATCCTGTTGTGTCTACAGCGACCTCGTCATGCCAATGCGCTACCTCGCTGGGTTAGCCGCTATGAATGCAGCGACTTTGATAACCCACTGTGCTGCCCCGCTGCGGTACTTGGATAAAACTCATCCGACTTGGCTCACTTTAGACTTCTTTTGCTTCACAATGCTCATCAAAAACCTCCAAAACTCTAATTTGGCAACTCCAACACCTGAAAGAGAGTTATGAATGAAAATGCAACCTAATAATACCTAAATGCTAATCTAAATGCTCAAAATAATCATTAAAAGATAGCTAAACTCATACAAAAACCTAAGATATCAAGTCAACGAAGAAATCAAGCGTCTCCTCGCTGCAGGCTCCATCTCTGAGGTGCGGTATCCAGAATGGCTCGCAAATCCAGTGGTCGTGAAAAAGAAGAATGGTAAGTGGTCTGCATCGATTTAACGAACCTGAACAGAGCATGTCCGAAGAACAGTTTCACACTCCCGCATATAGACCTATCCTTTCAGTAAGTATCAGTACTCACAGAAATCCGTTTCAGTACATATCAGGACACACGGACATCCTTTTAGTACGTAGCAAGATACACAGACATTCTTTTTGTATATTTCAGTACGTATCAGTACACGTGGAGATCCTATCAGTATAGATCAGTACACATGGACATCCGTTTCAGTACATATCAGTACACACAGACATAATTTTAGTACGTATCAGGACACATGAACATCCTTTTTGTACATATCAAGACACACTGACATCCTTTCAGTACGTTTCAGTACACACTGAAACCTGTTTAAGTATGTTTCAGTACGTATCAGTGCACACAGACACCCTTTCAGTATGTTTCAATACGTATCATTACACATAGACATCTATTCAGTAAGTATTATTACACATGGACATCCATTTTAGTACGTTTATGTACGTATCAGTGCACACGAACATCCTTTCAGTACGTATCAGTACACATGCACATCCTTTCCGTACGTATTAGTACACACATGTATCTTTTCAGTATGTTTCGATACGTATCAGTACCCACATACATCCTTTTACTACGTATTAGTACACACAGACATCCGTTTCAGTATGTTTCAGTACGCATCAGTACACACGAACATCATTTTAGTACGTATCAGGACACACAAACATCCTTTCACTAAGTATTAGGACACACAGACATCCTTTCAATACTTTTCAGTACACACGGATGTCCGTTTCAGTATGTTTCAGTACGTATCAGTACACACGGACATCCGTACAGTACACACGCACATCCTTTTAATACATATCAGTACGTATCAGTACACACAGACATCATTTCAGTACGTATCAGTAGACACAGACATCCTTTCAGCACGTATCTGTACACACATAAATCTTTTTAGTACGTATCAGGAGACATAGACATCATTTTAGTACATATCAATACACGCGAAGATCCTATCACTACGTAGCAGTACACACAAACACCTTTTTGTACTTATCAGGACACATTGACATCCTTTCAGTACGATTCAGTACACACTGACATCCGTTTAAGTATGTTTCAGTACGTATCAGTACACACGGACAACCTTTCAGTATGTTTCAGTCCGTATCAGTACACACAGACATCTATTAAGTAAATATTATTACACATGGACATCCATTTTAGTACGTTTCTGTACGTATTAGTGCACATGAACATCCTTTAAGTACATATCAGTACACACGCACATCCTTTCCGTACGTATCAGTACACACATATATCTTTTCAGTATGTTTCGGTACGTATCAATACCCAAAGACATCCTTGTACTACGTATTAGTACACACAGACATCTGTTTTAGTACGTTTCAGTAAGCATCAGTACACACGGACATCCTTTCAGTACGTATCAGGACACACATACATCCTTTCACTACGTATCAGGACACACGGACATCCTTTATATAATTTTCAGTATAGACGGATGTCCGTTTCAGTATGTTTCAGTACGTATCAGTACACACGGACATCCGTACAGTACACACGCACATCCTTTTAATACATGTCAGTACGTATCAGTACACACAGACATCATTTCAGAAAGTATCAGTAGTCACGGACATCCTTTCAGCACGTATCAGTACACACAGACATATTTTTAGTACGTATCAGGAAACATGGACATCCTTTAAGTACGTATCAGTACACGCAAAGATCCTATCAATACGTATCAGTACACACATACTTTTTGTACGTATCAGGACACACTGACATCCTTTTAGTACATTTCAGTACACACTGACATCCGTTTAAGTATGTTTCAGTAAGTATAAGTACACATGGACAACCTTTCAGTATGTTTCAGTATGTATCAGTACACACAAACATCTATTCAATAAGTATAATTACACATGGACATCCATTTTAGTACGTTTCTATACGTATTAGTGCACACGAACATCCTTTCAGTACGTATCAGTAGACACGCACATCCTTTCCGTACGTATCAGTACACACATATATCTTTTCAGTATGTTTCGGTACATATCAGTACCCAAAGACATCCTTGTACTACGTATTAGTACACACAGACATCTGTTTTAGTACGTTTCATTATGCATCAGTAAACACGAACATCCTTTCAGTACGTATCAGTATACACGCACATCCTTTCCGTACGTATCAGTACACACATATATCTTTTCAGTATGTTTCGGTACGTATCAGTACCCACAGACATCCTTGTACTACGTATTAGTACACACAGACATCCGTTTTAGTATGTTTCAGTACGCATCAGTACACACGGACATCTTTTCAGTATGTATCAAGACACACATACATCCTTTCACTAAGTATTAGGACACACAGACATCCTTTCTGTACTTTTCAGTACACACGGATGTCCGTTTCAGTATGTTTCAGTACGTATCAGTACACACGGACATCCGTACAGTAAACACGCACATCCTTTTAATACGTATCAGTACATACATAGATCATTTTAGTACGTATCAGTACACACAGACATTCTTTCAGCACGTATCAGTACACACATATATCTTATTAGTACGTATCAGGACATATGGACATCCTTTCAGTACGTATCAGTACAAACGGACATCCTTTCAGTATGTTTCAATACACACAAATGCCTGTTTTGGTATGTTTAAGTACTTAAAGGTACACACGGACATCCTTTCAGTACGTAGCAGTACACACAGACATCCTTTCATTAAGTATTAGGACACACAGACATCCTTTCAATACTTTTCAGTACACACGGATGTCCGTTTCAGTATGTTTCAGTACGTATCAGTACACACGGACATCCGTACAGTACACACGCACATCCTTTTAATACATATCAGTACGTATCAGTACACACAGACATCATTTCAGTACGTATCAGTACACACGGACATCCTTTCGGAACGTACCAGTACACACAGACATGTTTTTAGTATGTATAAGGAGACATGGACATCCTTTCAGTACATATCAATACACGCGAAGATCCTATCCATACGTATCAGTACACACAAACATCTTTTTGTACATATCAGGTCACACTGACATCCTTTCAGTACGATTCAGTACACACTGACATCTTTTCCGTAAGATTCAGTACACACTGACATCCGTTTAAGTATGTTTCAGTACGTATCTGTACACACAGACACCCTTTCAGTATGTTTAAGTACGTATTAGTACACACAAACATCTATTCAGTAAGTATTATTACACATGGAAATCCATTTTAGTACGTTTATGTACGCATCAGTGCACACGAACATCCTTTCAGTACGTATCAGTACACACGCACATCCTTTCCGTACATATCAGTACACACATATATCTTTTCAGTATGTTTCGGTACGTATGAGTACCCACATACATCCTTTTACTACGTATTAGTACACAAAGACATCCGTTTCAGTATGTTTCAGTACGCATCAGTACACACGGACATCATTTCAGTACGTATCAGGACACACAGACATCCTTTCACTAAGTATTAGGACACACAGACATCTTTTCAGTACTTTTCAGTACACACGGATGTCCGTTTCAGTATGTTTCAGTGCGTATCAGTACACAAGGAAATCCGTACAATACACACGCACATCCTTTTAATACATATCAGTACGTATCAGTACACACAGACATCATTTCAGTACGTATCAGTAGACACGGACATCCTTTCAGCATGTATTTGTACACACATACATATTGTTAGTACGTATCAGGAGACATAGACATCCTTTCAGTACATATCAATACACGCGAAGATCCTATCACTACGTAGCAGTACACACAAACATCTTTTTGTACTTATCAGGACACATTGACATCCTTTCAGTACGTTTCAGTACACACTGACATCCGTTTACGTATGTTCCAGTACGTATCAGTACACACGGACAACCTTTCAGTATGTTTCAGTATGTATCAGTACACACAGACATCTATTAAGTAAGTATTTTTACACATGGACATCCATTTTAGTACGGTTTTGTACGTATTAATGCACACGAACATCCTTTCAGTAAGTATCAGTACACACGCACATCCTTTCCGTACGTATCAGTACACACATATATCTTTTCAGTATGTTTCGGTATGTATCAGTACCCAAAGACATCCTTGTACTACGTATTAGTACACATAGACATCTGTTTTAGTACGTTTCATTACGCATCAGTACACACGGACATCCTTTCAGTACGTATCAAGACACACAGACATCCTTTCACTACGTATCAGGACACACAGACATCCTTTCTGTACTTTATAGTACACACAGATGTCCGTTTCAGTATGTTTCAGTACATATCAGTACACACGGACATCCGTACAGTACACACACACATCCTTTTAATACGTTTCAGTACACACAAACATCATTTCAGTACGTATCCAGTACACATAAACATCCTTTCAGCACGTATCAGTTTACACAAACATCTTATTAGTACGTATCGGGACATATGGACATCCTTTCAGTACGTATCAGTACACACGGACATCCTTTCAGTATGTTTCAGTACACACAAATGCTTGTTTCGGTATGTTTAAGTACTTAAAAGTATACACGGACATCCTTTCAGTACGTATCAGTACATACAAACATCCTTTCAGTACGTATCAGTTCACACGGACATCCTTTCAGTATGTTTCAGTCCGCATCAGTACACACATACATCCTTTCCGTACGTATCAGTAAACACGGACATCCTTTTGGTATGTTTTAGTACATAGAGATGTCCGTTTAAGTACGTTTGAGTATGTATTAGTACACATAACCATCCTTTCAGTACGTATCAGTACACACGGATATTTGTTGGTACGTATCAGGACACACTACATAATTTCCGTACGTATCATTACACACAGACATCCTTTCAGTATGTTTCGGTACGTATCAGTACACACAGACGTTCTTTTAGCACGTATAAGTACACACAAACATCTTTTAGTACGTATCAGAAGACATGGACATCCTTTCAGTACGTATCTGTACACGCGAAGATCCTATCAATACGTATCAGTACACACGGACATCTTTTTGTACGTATCAGGACACACTGACATCCTTTTACTACGTTTCAGTACACACTGACATTTGTTTAAGTATGTTTCAGTACGTATCAGTACACACAAACACCCTTTCATTATGTTTCAGTACGTATCAGTACACACAAACATCTATTTAGTAAGTATTATTACACATGGACATCCATTTTAGTACGTTTCTGTTCGTATCAGTGCACATGAACATCCTTTCAGTACGTATCAATACACACGCACATCCTTTCCGTATGTATCAGTACACACATGTATCTTTTCAGTATGTTTTGGTACGTATCAGTACCCACAAACATCCTTTTACTACGTATTAGTACACACAGACATCCGTTTCAGTATGTTTCAGTAAGCATCAGTACACACGGAGATCATTTTAGTACGTATCAGGACACACAGACATCCTTCCACTAAGTATTAGGACACCAGACATCCTTTCAGTACTTTTCAGTACACACGAATGTCCGTTTCAGTATGTTTCAGTACGTATCAGTACACACGGACATCCATACAGTACACATGCACATCCTTTTAATACATATCAGTACGTATCAATACACACATACATCATTTCAGTACGTATCAGTACACACGGACATCCTTTCAGCACGTATTAGTACACACAGACATCTTTTTAGTACGTATCAGGAGACATGGACATCCTTTCAGTACGTATCAGTACACGCGAAGATCCTATCAATACGTATCAGTACACATGGACATCTTTTTGTACGTATCAGGACACACTAACATCCTTTCCAGTACGTTTCAGTACATACTGACATCCGTTTAAGTATGTTTCAGTACGTATCAGTACACATGGGCACTCTTTCAGTATGTTTCACTACGTATCAGTACACACAGATATCTATTCAGTAAGTATTATTACACATGGACATCCATTTTAGTACGTTTCTGTACGTATCAGTGCACACGAACATCCCTTCAATACGTATCAATACACACGCACATCCTTTCTGTACGTATCAGTACACACATATATCGTTTCAGTATGTTTCGGTACGTATCAGTACCCACTGACATCCTTGTACTAAGTGAAAGTATTAGTACACAGAGACATCCGTTTTAGTACGCATGAGTATACACAGACATCATTTCAGTACGTATCAAGACACACAGACATCCTTTCACTAAGTATCAGGACACACGGACATCCTTTCCGGCTGAGTTCATTAATACGCATCAGCGATTTCCTCCGTGGCGACAGTTTTTGGCTTACGTGGCATGAGAAAGTAATGGCATTCTTGTAAATACATTTTTGTCACAACATAATATAAGGACACGCTGGGCATTAAAAAAATATCAGTAATAAAAAAAAATATTTGTATTCTTCTAGTCTTAAGTAATAAAATATGTGCTAGTTAAGTCAACTTCCCTTTATCTTCAAACTTAACATTTATCTTCTCCTGCAAACAATAGATAAGCCGTCATTATATCTTTGGGCTAGATTTTGTCTAAGGTCGTAAGTGGGCCTTTATCGCGTTTTAGGACCTTTCGGGCCGTCTTGCGCTTTTAACCGTTTTTACAAGTTTAGAAGATATCGTTCCGTGATATGATGCCGTTATTCGTAAAAAGTATCAAGTCATTCGCATAGCTTGGCAACCTTTGGTGTTTTGTTTAACCGTTACCGTTTTATACGATTTACTCGAGTCTTTGCGAGAAAACAAGTTTTCAACGGTTTTGATCGTAATGTTCCAACGACAATACATATTGGGACGAAACGAGAGATGTTCCGATCGCGGTTTGGAGTATGATCGAATTGAGAGACGTATGTATCGTGTCCGGCTTGGCTCGACTGGTATCGGGCCGAATGGCTTGGCCAGCTCACCGGTCGGCGAGCTGGTCGAGCTTTATTATATTTTTATTTATTTTCAAACTCTCAACGATATAGTTATAAAAATGTGTATATACAAAAATAAAACAGTATATAATAACCTTTAGTTCATATACTGTTTTAGAAATATGTTATTATAAAATTACGACATTTTAGTAATTTATTTAAAATACTATAGACAAGTAAAGATTTTAATAATAAATTTATTTTATGTTAATTATAACAAATCCATTGAGAAATGTTTTAAAAAATATTACCAAAAATTCAATTTTTTTATAAAAAAATATTAATATAGTAACAAAAACAAATTCAAAATTCATGTAATGTTTCAAACTCAAAACTAGTTGTGTAATTTTCGAAAAATTTCTTGAAAAATATTAAATTTTGAAAATAAATCTTGAAACCCAAAATAATAATATTTGAAATTTTACAATAGATAATAAAGAATAACTTTTTATAATGCACCTCAAAAAACTAAATATATATGTTGGAAAAATTAAAGCAATCTAATATTTGAAAGTCTTAATTTAAAATAAAATAACATAATAGCATAACATCCAAAAATTACCATATATCAATAAAAATTACTAAAATAATATGATAGATACTACTATGGATAAAAATTACTAAAATAATGGGCTATATTATCTAAATAAAACGGTGTTTTTACTTACATATCCTGTAAAAAACTAAAATGATATATCTTACCGTATATTTTAGCAAACACAACATGTAAATATAAATTTATTAAGCAAAAATATTTTTTCATTTAAATAAATAAAATTTAGAAATGTATAAATTAAAGAAAAAAATATCTTTTGAAAGAGGTGTTCTATTTGATTATTTCATATTGTTATTTTATTGTACCTAACTCGAAAATATATTAGTAAGTAACAAAAAATTAATAACAAAGTAAAATGTATTAAATAAATAACTATATATTTATAATGCAAATAAGAATTATAGACAATTATATTATAGAACTACACAATATATAACACTAAAATGTAAATTATATATTTAAAACATCTATAATAATATCAAATACATTTATAAAATGGAAAAAGATCCTTACGGACGTGCAAATTAGAATCTAGTCTTATATATTAAAACAGAAGTCATAACTTCATTTCATGTGTGATTTTTTAAAATTTGGACCTATTCCTAGATAACATCAAACTTACATAACTTCATTATTATATCTTTTAACATCTTTATATTTTTAGGGACCCATTTTTTATTTAAAATAAAATAAAATATATTTAAAATTTTCTAACAAAATATTATAAAAGCTTTCTAGAATCTTTTTAAATTTAATTTCAAAAACTAGTTAGTTTTAATTTAAATTATTATAAAATATAATTAGAAATTGAAATTGAATTTAGTTGTATTTATAAACAAATATTAAAATATTTTTAGTTATATTCAATCTTAATAAAAAATGAAATTGATTAATTCAAAATAACTAAATTTTTTTTAAAATATTTTGTTATAAATAAATATTTATATCTATTTTAAATTTTGTAAAAATATATCTATCTATTCTATTAAAATAAAAGTCATGATTTCATTTATGTATGATATTTTTATTTAGACCAGCATTTAATTTTTAATCAAATGTATATCCTTAATGCGAATAATATATAATATTTTTAACTACTTTAATCATAATATCATTTTAAATTATCTAAACTTTTTTATATACATAAATTTATTATATAAAGTGAATAAACATAAAACAATGCAAAAAAATCTACCGATTTAAATTATGGGTTACGATTATAATAAGTTATATACAAAACCATTTCTAAATATGTTTTTTTTCATGCATACAAAAGTAGTTTAATAATCAAACGAAAATTCAATAGGAAAAATATATAATAAGAAGCAACATATATATGTGATGGTTTGAATTTACTGCATGACAACAATACAATTATTTTATTTTAAATAATTATACAAATATTTAAATATGTGAGTAACATTAAAAATGTATATTGATTGTGAAAAACAAATATCTCTATAAAACATGAAAATATATACCCGCGGTCGAAATCTAGTAATTATTAAAGCCTTTTGAGTCCATAGGGCCAGTCGTAAGGATATTAATATATTGGTTTGAATTTTTTTGAAAAACCTTAAAATTATTTAGAAAACTAGTGGTGTGCCCGCGCTTCGCGCGGGTTGTATGACATTTAGATTCTTGAAATTGGTTAATCTTTTCACTGGTTTATTGTATATGTTTTTTAGAAAAAAAAACCTAGGGGGTTGTATGACCTCATTGCAAGGGCTTTACATTGGTACTTTTATCCAATCCTGTTGAAATAAGTAGGATTAATTGAAAAAAAGACCCAGTTGGAGAGGCTGTTGTTATACTCCAATGATGAGTATTCACATCTTGAAATATTGTTTATCAACACATGTGAACCAGATGAAGAATTTCTTAAGAATATGTATGACATAAAACTTAAAATATGGTTTGCATTAATGTAGATAGGAGTACTTACTTGGTCCATAAGAATATGTGTAAGCCAAAGAATCTACAATCATGTTTTAGATATATGGTTGCAAACCGTAGTTGTATGCATGTGTAGCACACACAGTGCCATGAAAAAATAGTGGATATATCTTATTTAGTTATCTAAGTAATTGGAAACTGGAATTAAGTTGGATATGTTTTACGTCAGATATTTTATTATCGCTCTTCCCCCAAATTTTATTTATTTAAGTTGAAGGACTTATCACATATATAACTACGTAACCTCTGTTAGACACTCTTACCCATTTCGGTGAAGTTTTGATATAGAACGTTTACCTTACCGAAATCAAATATTATGAATGTTTTTCTTGGTGTTGCTCAAGGTAATATAGTAGTTTCTGTTATCTTTTCTATTTTTTCCATTTTTTATTTGTTGAATAGGATTGGAAAAATGCGAAGTTGATACTGGTGAGTGTTGACTAACCCTTTGCTTGAGGTTTTTGCTTTTCGAATTATTATGGGGGGCGCATAATTTACGTTGTCATCTGTGGGTGGATTCAAGATACGTGTTTCAGTGGTTTTGTGGCCTGAGATATGCAGCCACGGTTGGTCTTTGCTATGATGGGTGTAAGTAAGAAGAGATTGAGACATAGCTAACATATCTTTTGGGATGAGGGATTTGTTTGGACGTTGGGAGAACAAAGTTATGTTTTGTGGCATTTGTTATTTTTAAATGCGCATTGAGATAGAAATTATGAGTTTTCATTAAGCTGACAGCCAACGTCATGTTTTCTTTGAACATGAGATGTGATTTTTTTTTCCATTTAAGTTTTCATAGACTCTTCTGTTTTAATGGGGTCCTTGAAGACAACTTGGTCGCAGTAATAATATGATGTCAATGGTGAGTAAGTGTTTGGGTGATTAAAATATGAGGTCATATGTCTGTGTATTGTAGTATATGTCGGTGTATCGTAGTATGACTTTCTGTGTAGATTTGCGTTTCACCTTTGGAGGATAGTAAAACGGTGATAAGGGTTATGGAAGCTGTACGTATAGCTATGATTCTAGAAGATGATATAATGGGGATATGAAGGTCTTTGTACTAAATGTTAAAACCATTTGTTTTGTTAAAAATAATCGAGGGTCGAGAAGCCCATTAAAAGTTACTCGCATAAAACATGTTGAAACATGAACGTTCATGTCATCTACCTAAACAAAAATGGTTAGATAGATCATAGACGTAAATAAATCTAGAAACTAAACAAAGAAAAGACTGGACAGAGATGTGGAGACCACAAGTTAAGTCATGGCCGTAATTGGGTAAGGTCCGGTAAAGAAGCCTATTCCAGAAGTTTGAGGCTCAAGTACTTCTTCGTGTCTTTGTTTCTTCTCTTTCCCATCACTTTCTTCCTCTTCAGCATCCCAAAAAACAGCGCAAATAAAACTTGTACATAACTGGAGAAAACAATGAAAGTATATATAAGCACAAAAGCCATACATATTAGTTAAAGCCCCACAACAAAAGAGAGCTTGATAAGTTACCAGTCATCAGGAGTACTGCAACGCCTTTATGGATTGTCTAAACTAACTCCACATACCTGGTAAGAACATTCCCGTCGTTAGTGTTTGAACCGAGTTTAGTCTATTTAGTGATTAATGGAGAAGAAACTCGTCGGTGGGTTTTTATGAAGGCGTTTATTGAATAACAAGACCGTAGTCCGGGCTACAAGAGTATGAGAAGATACTAAATAAGGAAAGCTGGCCGGTGCTCACGGAGCTGGCCGAGGAAAGTACAAATCGGTTGAAAGCGTTATGAAAACCCTAGTTCTAGCCGTCAAGTCTGTATGTTCATGATCGGATCCCTTTCCATGTATGTTCTCCTTCCTTTGAATAGCCGCTTGCTCCAGTTACCCTAGGGCGACACTCCTCCTTTTGGGCCTGATCCATATAGGCCCGCGGTCCGGGCTTTTGGGGTGATTTTATTAAGCCAAGTGCTCTTAGTCGTTTTGAATCGGCTGGCTAAAAGCACTCATAAGCCGAGCCGCTCATCCTTGCTTGTTCAAGCCGAGTCGCACCTACGTCCGTCTTGTGGGCCGGACCGTCTTTCTCATGGGCCTTGGAGGAGATAGCATCCACCTCCTACAGTAAGTCCCCCCGGTTCATTCGAAGAGAATGCAGTTTGCCTTGATGAACTGTGGAGTTCTGGTCCAGGAAGAGACATTTTGGCACGCAAAAACTGGATAGGCAGGGTCTTATGCTTCGGATGTCCGCAGTCGTTGTACCGTCTTACAGCGACTGCATCTGTCGGCCCCCGTGTTACTAGCGCGAAAAGGTGTCTTCTATCGTCCTCGCTTTCCTGCGTTCTCAGTCGGCAAAAGCGCTCTATCGGCCTTTGTTCCTCCCACGCTTTTAATCACGTGAGTGACTTCTGTCGGCCCTGGGTTGGGACGCCCTTTGGTCGATGCCGGATTCAATAAATTGCTGGTCAAACCTCTGCCTGGCTTCCTTGTCAGTAAACCGGTTCTGCCTCTGATTCAGGAAAGATGAAACGACACGCGTGCTGCTCACATTTTATTCATCTCGAGAAGACGAAGGGTCGCGAGTGGTGTTGGGTTTTGAGGCCCATTTAGGCCTCTGTAGACCTAATAATTGCGGCTTGGGAAGGCGCACCCCTCTTTTTCTTATAAATAGGAGGCCTCCTTCAGTCACTCTCATTCTTCTCCACGTTAACATGTACTTTCTCTCTCTTCCTCTTCTTCTGTCTCTAAGCTTTTTCTGAGTTTTATTCGTCGCATTTCATCGGCCGATAGACCGATCTGGTTGTAAGATGCATTCAAAGGAAAAAACATCACGAGAGGAGAAAGGAAAGGGTATTGCCTCAGAGGCGAGCCCCAGAATAGAAGCGACGGCGGGTAATGGAAGCCCACTAGTGGATGTTTTCGGTCGAGATCACCGTGATGCTTTGACCGATATAGCCGGGCTAGACATGGCCAACCGTATTCTTGTGAATGATGCAGAGAGGCTGTTCAGGGGTGATGACGACGGCGATAGCGCTGGCGACGAGCAGGTCGTCGAGGAGG